>JAGTTH010005313.1:0-75991 GCA_022606485.1 Agraylea sexmaculata
TCAGGTTAACTCTGATTTCCTGGATTGTAAGGTAAATACTGAGGCGATTATTAGGTCGGGCAAAGCCACTCTGTCGATGATATGTGTAACTAGTAATAGTAGATTGCCGACAGATAATTGTATGTAACACGTTGTTGTATCTAAAAAAACCCTCCAAAAGACCCTTTCAAAAAGAAGCTCTTTAGGAGGGGGGGGGGGGGTAAATAAATAAATAAGTCTTAATATTATATAAAATATATAGAATAAAATGATTTTGTAAACAACCGACTTGTAATTCTATTCTATTCTCTCGAGTAGTGAATACTGAGACGATTATTCAAGTCGGGTGTGTGTGGTTGTTTAAAATCGCTTTGAAATCCAATTCCCAAGTATGTGTGTATCTCTAAAATATCCACTAATATTATTAGTTTCCATGTAAACGGAAATATTATTACCGTACTATATATTTCAAGTTGTAAGATTTATCGATTTTAAAGGAAGAATAACAGTGTGGAGAAGGCAATGGTCTTAAAAGTAGGTGTAAGTAGACTTGAAGAAATATGATAAAATGACGTGACAGAGTGGCTTAGTTGGTCTGGTACAAACACTCACGTGTCAACATGAAAAACTCATTCCTCGTTCCCATAGGATTTCAATTAAGTCACCATCCGTTTACTAAAAAAAATAACATCATTTACTAGTTTTAAAAGAACCATGTCACTCCATATTTGTCTGCATAAGGCGCTTTGCGTAATCTTCGGAGATGGATGGACATACTTAAAATTAGAAGGAAGGGTGAGATTTAGTAATTATAAAAAAATTACAAGTTTCTTATAATATGGGATTTATAATTGTTGAAAATACAATCCCCCAATATGAGTAAATAAAACTTAGCAATGGGTTATAACAACCTACCAAAACCAAAAATTGTACCTACAATTGGACAGTTCGCAAGGGGAGAAGAAAACAAACATTGAAGTGCTTTGATGTATTCGAGCTCTGAACGATATTCTTTCTAATATTGTTTTACTATTTGATTATTGTAATATTTTATTGAAATAAAAAACTCTCTGAAACTCTCCGATATTTACAGAAAACATTATATGATATAAATCTAAAGTTATCATCATATATAAATTATTGTATTTACGGTACAAACTATAAAGTTGAATGCAAATTTCAACACTAGTAATTTTTATTAATAATTTTGTGTTATAAGATTATATCCGAAAATTTTAATAGAATAATACATTTTAAAGAAATGTAGTAAAAATGTTAGCCGCGTTATTGAAAACCTGTTTTTTCACCCTTTTGACTGAAGTTTTATTATAGTTTATAGTTTCGACGATAGTGAGTAAAAAAATTATCTCAAATACATATTTTTGTAAATAAAATTTTGTATTAATAACCCTTTATTGTTATGAATGTTTTGAATCATAACTGATCTGTAGAACTGAGTATGATGATAATAAATCAATAACGAAAATCAAAATACACTACCCAAAGAGGGAGATCAGACAATCTGTATTGAATGATGAACAATTTTTAACCCGCTTAACCAATTTAATAAAATAAACTGTAACCGATACGTCAGAAAAAGCTGAGGATTAGATGACTTTGGCGTTATCATATTATGAGTTTTTTTCTTGAATTTTTATTTCAATACGTACACTGTATGGAGAAAAAAAAACAACTCAGAAGAAGAAGAAGATGTTTTTTCCGTGTATTTAAGTGGACAGTTGCCTTTTCATTTGTTTGACTGTTGATATTCATGTAATTATAAGCTTGTCTTTTGACTAATGATATAAACTTAGGTTTTAGTGATCAAAAGTGTGTAGTTCGTAATTATATCAGGGATATAATCGCCTTCTAATGGAGACGATCAGTACGTGACAGTCCCTCCCTCTATATAAGATACTCTATACGTGCAAATCGTGTACATAATATCATTAAATAACCATTAAGCTTAATCAATATTCAATTATAAAAAATACAGCTATTTTAATCCAAAAACAACTTGCCTTTGAAGGTATAAACATAAAAAAAATACACTTCATTTATTAATTAATTTATTGAATACGCGTAAATTCAATTATATTTATTGTTCATGTTAATATTTATGGATTGGATTTTTAATCGGCTAAAATAAAATATCAGAGATTCACAGTTTGGGTTTCCCTTCAACAGAAACCATATTTTTATCCATAAAAATAAATATTTGTTGGTTTGAACAAGAGAATTAAATTAGCTTTGTTTATACAATTCTTATCATTAAGGGAAGATACGAATATAAACAGTTAAGACGATGGCGAATAAATACGGTACAAGATAATGAAAAAAAATCACTAATCTTCTGGTAAGTCGGACTTTTCTATATATATATATATATATATATATATATATATATATATATATATATATATATATATATATATATATATATATATATATATATATATTTATTAGATGATCTTATTGAATGTGGTGTATTTGGCTGATGAAGCACTCAACACTAATTTTCACGAAAAGCTAATTGAATTTCAAAAGACTATTATTTTGATACAGCTTGACTGACACGTTCACCAAATACTACATTATCGAAAATGTATCATATAGCAAATTGAATATATATTTAATTGAAATCTTTATTGGGCTTTGAAATTTTACTATTTTCACATGAATTAAAACTTATATACACTTAAATTTTACTGAAGAATCATCGCTCTTATTTGCTTTTTCTATGATCCGCCTATATTCAAAAGTGTTTGGTCAGTACGTGGACAAATATTTACAGATCATAATATCGAAGAAAAAGATGAGATGTTTATTAATAATTTCAATCGGTCAGCATTCCGATATGTAGTTGGTATCGAATTCAATCATACTTTATTATATGTACAAATAATAATTATTTGAAACTTCAAACGGTGTAATGTACTGAATTTAATACATAGCAAAACTTTATCCGCAATCAACGCTGAAATTTGAACTTGGAATAAGTTGTTTATAATAGTTTTTCGCCGAACTAAGATCGTTAAAAGCTCAGCTTAGGAAATAACAAAAAAATGTTTACGACTCATTTGGATGCTTAGTTGCGCTATAAAATAAAGTTTTTAGTAATTTAGACGACTTTATATACGAAACAAAACAAGAATATTGCGGTAGGGTAGAGAGTGTCGGGATGTATTTATAATTTCAGAACCAAGAACTATGATTAACTATGTATTTAATATAATAAAGCTATTACCAACGTCATAGCTCAGGAGATAAGACGCGTGGTTACGAATAATGTGGTCATGGGCTCATGTAAAAAAATGATTTGATCGGTTATTACGACTGAGCGATCGGGAATAATATTGATAAAATCCCAATCGATCGTCTTAATCCACTTTAGTCTGATTTCCTGGTTTGTAAGATAAATACTGAGGCGATTATTAAGTCCAGGTGACCTGTGTAACTAGTAATAGTTAAGATCAAGAATGAATTAACACGTTGTTGTATCTAAAAACCAAATTTTGAAAAAAAAAATCTTCTCAAAAAGCCTCTCGGGGCGTATATAAATAAATATGGGAATCTATGAGATTATAAATATAAGAAGATTTGGTTTAGAATATTACCGTTTGTTTATTAATTGATATAAGTATTTAAGTTATTAAAATAATTTATAATACGATTTTCATATCACCGACAGACAGAAAATAAATTGTAAAAAAAATATGTCAGTTACAGTTGTTACGGTGAGTAGTCAAGCAATTTATTACATTTTATCAATTCCCTTGTTTATTTAAAAATTAAAAATTCTACTGAGGCCTTTTGAATAAACTAGAGGGTCGTTTTCTTCAAACGTTCAGCTAACTATCGATAACTCAAGAGTTATCGGTTCATTTTTGTCAATCACTATTGCACAAAACCAATTGCAACACTTGCTGATTTTTGACTCTCGTGTCAATTTAATACAAATGATGAAGAGAGAATAGACATATTATTTTAAGAATATGTATATTATTTTAAGAATATGTATATTATTTTAAGAATATGTATATTATATTTACAGAATATTATTAAAAATTTGCAGTAGAAATTCTAGTTGATTTAATATTCAAAGTATGCATTGTTTGTAGTTAGGTTAGAGTAGTTTACTTGTGTGTCTTGCAGACAAGTCAGTGTCCGTTGGTCCAGAAATAAGTATATCGACATGGTAAAGCACATTGACTCACCGTCTCAGACACACTGTAAACACCCTAATTTATTTTAGACTAATTACAAGAATTATATACCCTACAAATATGTAAAATATTTTAATCATAATAATAAGAAATTGAATCTAATATTTTTTTAAGCATTGGATAAAATTGTATACGTACACGGAAATGAGGAAAACACATTATATGTTTTTGTTGATTTGTCCATATTGATATTATCACAAACCATCAAGGCTGCTAAATATAGTACCTAATTATACTAAAATCTTAAAGTTGATGTCACGTTGTTATTTTGTATGACTCTTTTTTATAAACTATCTTCGCTTTCTACTTGTAAATAGATTTATATAATTTTTCATTATAAAATAGCGCATATATATATATATATATATATATATATATATATATATATATATATATATATATATATATATATATATATATATATATATATATATATAATGAATTTATTCTTAGTAACTATGTTGTACACAATAAGAATAAGTCATAAAAATATACTGTCAGGTCAAGGGTTACGGTTTCAAAATATACTACAGTCTGCACAATTATTTGCGCAAACTTATTGTTTTTTTGATAATCTATCAAACAACAAACATTATAATTTACATGGACAACAGGTCATTTTTGTATTAAACAAAATATTAAATTATTCATAAATATTAGTTGAGAAATCTTATTCCCAATAATCAATTAATTACCGGAGAGATTCATATAGTATCGAGTTATTAATTGGCATGAATATTTTGATCAAATTCCATGAATACCTTGTTCAACTAAATGTATGATATGCCTATAGTTTTACAACATAATTGAAAAATATTATAGAGAGGGAAAGTGTTGTGAAGTATAAAACTGGTTGACCGCAAATGCAAATACCGCCACTACGGGTGTTAAAATCCATTATATTTATTGCTACTGAATATATTATGATTGAATAAATATTCAGCACAAAATAATAATTGATTCAAGAATCAGCTACAAGTGATTTCAAGAATTGTACTCATTGTCCTCCTGAAACTTTGTGATATTCTTATTAGGAATTCCAGTCCAGAAGTTTTTATCTACTGAATAGTGAATCTACCTTATATAATATTCAGGAGCTTACTTGTATTTTGATTGTAATGTACATTTTGTAAGTACCAATTAAATTATATCATTAAAACACTATCATTATTTAAATATATTAATCACATTTTGTTAATATGATAATATTATCGTTTAAAATACGCCAAATACCCATTGAATGGATTGTTCACGGAATAGTAATACTAGAAATATCCTTTTTTACTAATATTCTATTTCTTTCGAATTTCAGAAACTCATATATTTGATAAATTGTCATGTGAATATTAGATTTTATTTGAAGCAATGCGGTTGGTCGGTAAGCCACGAAGGCTGTGGTCTGTGTTTTATAGTAGAGGCTCTATTCATACTAACTCCACTGACCGTTTTGTTATGGTTTTCTCTGTCATTGCGATATTCAAATAAATCTGTTATAATATAATAATAATAATAAAATATATGCTTGAACAAACCACCCTTGGGGACATTTAAATAAAGTCTTTCAAGGGAAAATCTAAGCGTTAAAAACCGCAGAATATTAGCCTGTATAACATTTGACCAGTTAAAATTACAAAATATATAAAGTCTGAGTATTTTATAAAATATACTATTAATGAAAGCAGGAAAAAGTTCGTTAATCGATGAACAGAATCAATAATTTGAATGGTGAAATTTTATAAAAATAAAAATTATACAGGGTGGATTTGTACTATAGTATTTTAAGGGGTGGTAGGCTATCGAAAAAGTAAATGAAAAAAATAATGAATTATTTAAATATATATTTTGCTATTCATTCAAAATAAAGTTTGGGCCACCATCTTGGAATCAAGTGTTTCTGTAAAGTATGCAGTAGTGACTGTCGCGTGTGCTTTGTGTGTTAAATACATACTTAAAAAATTAAGCAATTATTCTCAGTTATTTCATGTCCACCCTGTATACAATTTATAGGAAGTTAAATTTTACAATGCTTTGAAGTGCTAAAATCGCAATATAATATTCAAATTATACCTTACTTCAAATGTTTCAGATATACGGAAAATCCTCAGATATAAATATACATGAAGTAGGTTCTTAACTTAGGTTGTTTGTATACACATGTAATAAATATAAGCAGTATTTATACGTTTAAATTTCTATTAATTCACTCTGCCTTTTATAGATGTATTTATATGAAGAGATCTTGTTCGATTTAGCAGGTACACATTGTACGTGACTATGAATTGAATACTTCTTTAATCAGCCCTTGTGATGAAGTTGTTTGTGGTTGGTACGTGATAACATTGTAAAGAAGAAAAAAAAACAATGAAAATATGTAATGTTAGCTTAGGGGGTAGGTTTTGTGAACATAGCACTCGAATATGGGCGGCCAGTCAAATAGGATAATAGATCAAATTGTTCGCGGCCGCATATTGTATATTTTAGTATTTGTATATACTCGAACATCCCTGTTTGTTATAAGACTGTGTGTGGTTTAGCCTCAAAGAATTAATGTGAAATATTATATATTATGACTTACTTGTCCCAGGTCAATAGTGATGGTGACATATTCGTACTCCACTCCGACATCCAAAGATGGACTCTGCCACCAAGTATTGGCATTACCATCAATGGCATGTTGGATTGGATGTCTTTTACTAGGATCTGGACTGTGAATGTCACAAACACCACAGTGAGCAGCTCGACCCCTGGAAATATTAAAAATACAAGGGTAATTTTAATTGAAATTTTCAATTTGTTAATGTTTTTTTTATGTTCTGCTTGGTTTTTTAATAGGACGGTTATATTTGAGTTCTGATTTCATTTTTGCTTTAGAGTGTTTTTTTATCGTTTAGAAGAAATTTTTTATTTTAAAAATGAAGTGTAAAAATGTGGAATTATTATGCATTATAAAATTAAATACATCAAAAAATCTTTCGAAATTATTTAATATTTTGAAATGCTCTGATATGTTTTTAATACGAAGATAATAAGTTGTTTGTTTTTTCATTCGAAAGACGTTTGAATTTTTTTATTAAAATTATTAATAAAATAATACAATGCGGTTTTCACTCGATGACAACACTCATCACAATATTTAAAAAGCGAGTCTCCCGATTAATACATTTTTTTTAGAATTTTCATTTATTATGCATTAATAAATATCTGTTATATTATTTTAAAATTAATTTAATATTATTATTATGAGACTAGCTTCGAGATTTTAGATATGTATTAATTGTAGTAAAATAATTATAATAATAAATAAATATCGTGACGCCTTCCCTATTGACGGGAGTCCCTTTATAAGGGGTTGGCCAGGCCACCTTGGCCTTTACGGGAGAATATAGTAGAGATGGTTTCCCAGGCCACTACACAGCAATGAGTACTTAAGATCTAGTTTGCTAAGCTAGATCTACCAAGTGACTCCGGTGCCGTGAATCGAACCCGGGAGTCTTCACTCACGAATCCGTTACACTAACCACTGGGCCACAAGGCGGCTCCTAAATTAAAAAAAATATATGAATTATTATTCTTCCATCTGGTAACACTGATGGTTGAAAGACCCGCACACACACACCGTAGACAATTATATATATATTATAATTGTTGCGTTCGGTCTGGTGGCAAATCGACTTTGATTAGAGGTATTGAGTTAAAATTAGCGTAACGATCACCTACCGGTTAGGACCGTGATCCTTGCAGAAGTTCTCCCGGCCATTCTCACCGCAGGTGGCATTGGCCAGGATCGAGGCTTTAGTTGCCACATTGAAGACACTAGGAAAGGCGCCTCCCTGCGGGTGGTTTGATGAATTTGAAGATCCAACAACTGCACCACTCTGAGGATGGTTTATGAGGAACCTTCGGGTGAAACCTGTGAACAAAACACATCAACACTTGTAGAAATCTAATCGATATTATTTTTTTTATCCTAAATATAACAGTCAATAATCCTATCCAATGAATAATTGTGCTATTTTTTATATTTATATAACATCATTAGGTGAACCGAGACTTCACTCAGATTCTGAATCTTACAACTAGGGTTAATTAATGCTCAATCCCCTCATTCATCCCCCATACACATATCACCTGCAGACAATGTTGCTTAAAGTCTCGTCGGTAATAGCATGGGAAACACTGGCTGTAACGACTGCATCAAAACTAAGTTAGGTATTTTTTTATTATTAACAACATAAAATAATATATAACACCGATAATGTAAATATTTATTTGATTTTCATGGATGATTTTGATGATGACATGAAATTTATTTACATATATATATTCTATTATTATACAATTTCTTTATTAACTTGTTATTCCTAGACATGCGTCCAACGTACAATTACGTAAAGACGGTAATAGAGTTGCTTTGCTGTACTGTGATCGGTTTTTTTTAATTAGTGCCTCGCCCGAGGCTCAGACAAAACAAAAAACCGATCATAAGTGTCTAACTATCATATTTACGGTGTATCTTTACGGTGATGTATGCCTGGGAATCCATTACTTTACATATAATGTTTTGATACATTATAATTAATTAGATGTTACAATATTACGATAATTTTAATACGGAGTACACACAATTACATAATTTATGGAAAAAACCCACTTGTAGAACACATATGTATATAAGTAACCTTAAAGATAATTAATTGCGTTGCGAAGGTTTAAAAAACAAAAGATGGAGAATACAAGAAAATTTAGGAATTACTTATTTTTATACGATTTTACTCGAAATATATGTTTGTAGTATATAAAGAAAGAGTTTTTATTATGGAATTTTGTTAAGAAGAATAACAAATAAATAAATATTGGGAAAATAGTTGAAGAAGAATTAAAATGTAGAAAAGGATTATTCAAACTTTTAATCATTCACAATACTATATATATTTTTTACAGCTCTCTATGAATTCCATAACAAAACCTTTCAACATCCACACGTGTGTTGATACATTCACATTCCCAAAAGGGAATAATTCATGTTGAGTTAAGGGCAAAATAGAATAACAAGAAGGTAAAACGCAAGTCACGACTGTTGGGAGTTGCACCAAAGGGATGCGCTGCTAATTGTTGTAATTGGTGTGAACATCCTCGCTGATTTGCAGATCGATTTATCATTTGCCGTTAATGGAAGTCCAGGACTACTCTTCGAGTTATGGCCTTGTCGGTCTAATTACGAGGTACAGCAAAAGTGGACCCCGAACAGCCTTAGGAAGGTTGTTCTTCGTGGAAATTATACAAAGAGACACGCAATTTCACGCAACAATCGTTGCGCAGACTGATTAATAAAACTTTTCCATCTTCAATATCATTTTATTACTAATGAAAATAATATTATCGAATGTATAAGAACTTTGTAATCGATATTGTCACGGTTAAGTGAATAAGAAAATAATATTGTAATATCTTGTACTTTCCCATAAGAAGTAATTAAATACTTCTACAATAAACTTGTCTCTTTTAGAAGTCATCGTCAAGACATATATTTAAAATAATTAAATTAATGGATTCAATTAATAAAGAATATACACATATTAATGTAGGGATCTAATCACAGCTAAATAAATTTTAAAGTTAAGTTGGTGTCAAACTACTCAAAGTACTAAGTATATCAAAAAATTGCATATTAAATAAACATATTAAACATATACATATAATAAATATCGATTTCTTCGAAGAAACGTTCATATTGGTGACCAGTGTTTATTGAGCAATGATCTAATTCACATTTTTTAATATTAAATATAAAAATGGGTTAGATGGTCTTTCAATTCAATTATCAACGAATGGACCTTGATTGTATATTTTTTATAAATTAATGCATTGTTTCATTTGAGTTGTTGGTGAATAAATGAATAATGATATCATATATTATTTGAGGGTATATATATTTATATCTTATCTTGAGTATTCAGACGTGCGAACTCGAAAAGTGTGAAGAGCACTTGAAAGAACCTCCATCGAAGTGTAAAACGTATTTTGTGTCGAGAGAGAAAAGAGACCTCCCTTCAGATTGTTCTCAACAATGATACGCATTTATATATTATGTACATACCTACAGAATTAAAACTTGTAAAAATGAATCGTCTGTTCTGTGATATGTCTCGTTCATTTTTTTAATACTATTTCAACGTTATCAAGAAGGACGTCGTAAGTAACAGAGGACGACTTCCTAAACGCATCGATTCTAAATTCTTACCTGGCTGGCGGCAGTGGATTGTTCTGATACAAGGGCTTAGTAATCGAACCTTTTTTAGTATCGAAGACGAATAAGAAATATAAAGTGGATGCCTTTTGAAGAAGAGCTTAAATCACTTGGCGAAGAACAGGTGACTGCGGGGTGCTTACTCTCTTCATATGGACCCTCACTGTTTTATACAAAAATATCTTCCGATATATGATATTTGAAACCGATAATCACTACATGTTAAAAAAATGAATATAAAAATAATACTATTGATGCACCCGCTTAGGTTTGGAATATGACTAATATAAATTGCAGGTCCGTTTCGTAGAGATACAACTCGTAATTCGTCACCACGAAAAAATAGCTCATGAATGATTGTGAGATTTGCGTGTAAAAAATATAAAAAACGCGGCCTAGATAGGTGAAAAAACAGGTTTTCAATTACTCACACTTGTAGAGCACTGCGCGACTAACATTTATATTACACATATTGCTTTATTATTCGATAAAATGCATTATTCTCTTTGAATTTTCGAACGGAAGAGAACACTCTTTTAAAATAATGATATTAATAAAATAAAATCACCATTTTCGTAATTTGATTTCTAGTTTATCCCATGAATATAATTTTTAATGTATGGTAATTGAAGATGTATATGATGTTTTGTGTAAATATCATAGTGTTAAAATGAAAAATAGAATAATTTAATAATAAAGCAATATTTTAATAATTTTTTAAGGTAATCGATAATAATATAATACAAATAATGTGTTTTACAACCTAATAAAAGTTGCACAATACATTCTTCGGTCATTATGGCAATGAATTACTGAAGCTCTATGGAACTATATCATTAAAATATTTTTACATAACGAAGGATATGAAGCGAAATAAATTGGTATATTATTAATCAAGTGATTTTACATATTATTTGTACTTGATTGGAAGTATTGGCGTAAAAAAGTATTCGGAATTCCGGAGAGCGGCGATACTGAGGGCGACAGACAATTAAATATGACGTGCTGTCTATAGAAAAAATGCCCGACCGACACAGGCTTTTATGGCGATGGTGTCGGAATAATAAAAAGTGTAAAAAAATCTAGACCTAAAAAAACAACACACAGGCTTAATATAATAAAAAAAAAAACAAGACATAGGCTTATGGGGGCGCCTTCGATGGTGTCCCGTAGCGCCATGAGCTGTGGACACGCCTCTCACCTGACCATATTTTATTATACTTTTTCAAGGAATACCTGTCCTAGGATGTGAAGCTGTAGCTATTCAATGACAACGGCATTTCAACGGCAGGTTCAATTCGATCGACATCCATCTTATTTAGCGCGTGGTAGTTTTGTGACAAGCTGCCATTGTATTCTAGTCAATATATATTAGATTCAGTATAAAAACAACTGTTACTTTTCATCAAATAACAAGTGTAGCAATTGATTTATTTTCATCATTATGTTGAATTGTGTTAGGTTTTAAGTAGAATTTTATTCATTATTTTGTCATATTGTTAACAGTTTTATAAAGATTTGCATAGAACCGTGCATGTTGGTGATATTTACAATGTATAAAACGGCAGATCTTTCATTTTTGTCATTGTTCCATTAAATAAAAAAGAAGTATGTATTATAAAATTGCTTACTCAATACTATATATGAAATTGATTCTACTTATTATATACTATACTATCGACTTACGTATTTATTATCAATATTAAAATCAGTCCTAAAATATATTAAAATCAGTATAGATTATAATAATTACCATACTTCTTTACTGTAAAATTGTATTTTTTTTATTTATATTTGTTCAGAACATTTTTTTTTGTTATTTGTCATAGATAATTTTTGTAAAAGCTCAGTTAGACGTTAAATAAAAAAAATGTTAGAGGCTCAATAAAATTGTCAAATATTTTTAAAAATGACTTCGATGTGAGCAAAATTTATTAGAAGTTTTTATGCATATCGCAGTAAATCTAGTATGACAATATTTAATAAAGGCATTATTTTGAAAATGTGTTGAATTCGGGAATTGTGTTTGTTGAAGATGAAAGGTTCAAAGTAATTTTGATAAATTGATAAAAGCGCTAATAAGTCTCTGGAGAGGCTTTAGTAAAGCGGCTTACACGCAATAAGCTTGACAACGCAACCTTCGCAGAATTTTGAGAATATTATCTTACATCCAACAAAATAATTCTAATCTTAGTTAACATTTTATTTAATATTGATATACCTATATATGTATGTATGTACTAAGGTTGTTGGTTGAACAGTGGAATGGTGACCGCTGGAAGCTATGAGACAAATACCTGAAATGCCGTTGACGAGGATTCTCATCCCTTTCGAGGACAATGTCAGGACTGTCTTCTCCTAACCATTCATGTCATACTGTTCTTAATCCACAAAACATCAACAAGTGACCGAAATAGCTCAATGTTATCCAAACAAAACCCACCAATTTAATATTTGAACTATGGGTTAATTTCTTATGGAATTCGAATTAAAGATTTCCGATAAATAAAAATTGTACATAGCTTATATAGATTATTATTAACATACATAAATTTCTCTCTAGCTAGTTTAAAACTCGTAAATAATCTTTCAAGTAGACGATTCATTGATGTTAGTTTTCGGTCGTATAGTATTTTCAAGAGTTTATCGAATGAATAAGAAAACTAAATAAATTATACTACTCTCACGGTCATAAAATATAATTATCAGTCAGTACATTCACATGTGAAGTCTTTAAAAGCTTTTTTATACACACAATGTAGGCACTAATCAAAGGTGACGGTGGGACCTATTGAAAATGTCGTTAAAATGCACTTAATTCTTGGTTAATTTAAATATTTCAACTAAGCAATGGTAAATTGAAAGTTTAAATTCGGTATTTTTGTTATTATTTTGGGGAAGAAATTAATCAAAAAGAGTCGATCAATCAAGTGAAATGAATGAGGTTGATCGTTAAATACAAGAGTAATTCATTGAAAACACAAAGAACATTTCAACCACGGGTTCAATACATAAATTAAAACATCAACAAGACACAACATAAATCACATTTTACTCGGAGTTCTTAATTAGTTTTTGTTCCCATATTAGGTTCACTGTATGGTGTACCCATTTTTGGTTTATAGATATCTCATTTTATATATCTTTTGTAGATGAGGCATGTGTTGTGCATCCATCAAAGATCGCCGGTCAGTTTAAATTACAGGGCTGGAGGAGAAAATGATCCAAATTGGTGTATAAATCGATGGACCACACCGCTTCTCTTGCATTCATCTTATATTTCAACGTCTTCATTATCACCTTTAGTAACACTAAACTATGAATACACTTAAAAATTCAATCAAAATAAGCTTCTTGAAAACCCTTTTTTTGTAAATTTATGGAGGAAACTAAAAAACATGCTAATAGAGGCTTTTTGAGAAGATTTTTACAAATTTTGGTTTATAGACACAACAACGTGTTAATTCATTGATGATATTAACTATTTACACAAGTCACCGACTTAATAATTGCCTCAGTATTTACCTTACAATCCAGGGAATCCGTGTAAACTGTATCGAGGCGATCGATTGAGATTTTATTAATATTATTTCCGATCGCGTAATAACCGCAAATCAAATATTTTTTTTTTTTAATTTGAGTAGGATTTGAACCCATGAATACAGTATTTGTTTCACGCGATTTATCCTCTTATAAAACTGTTAATTAAAATGTTTTTGAATGAATTTTCCCGTAAATTTGAATAAATTAATTAAAGGTGGTATTTGGTGGTTTTAATGGGATTAATAATTTTACAAATACTCAAAATCTCAATGAACTATTCATTTTTTAGACATTGGTTGTAACGGATTTTTTAAACGTAATTTGTATTATTTGGTTATTAAAATCCTCCATTTTTATGTTATAAAATGATAATTTCAAAGAAGATGTACGTTTTTCTGCTTTTACACGATTTGAGGGCTATTAATTCAAAATAAAGCCTTATTCCCTTAAAATCTTGCTACTAAAAATGTTATGAATTATAGGTGGTATTAAATGGGATTAAAAATTGTACAAGTAATCAATATCTCTCAAATCAAGTTTTCATTTTTTTTTAGATATTGGTTGTAACGGATTCTATTAAACGTAATTTGAAATATTTAACTATCAAAATATCGTAAAATCCTTCATTTTGATGTTATAAAATGATAATATCAAAGCAGATGAACGTTTTTCTGCTTTTACTCGACTTGGGAGCTTTTGATTCTAAAGTAAAAGCCTCATAATATACACTATTATAAAAATGTGACAAGAATCTCAGCGGGGTGTTAAAGTAAGCAGTAATTGGAAACGATTATGATTATGAAGGCTGTGGGAATTGTTTATTTCCAAATAAATAATTAGATACCCACTTATTACCAAAGAATTTTAATGAATATAATATCGTCATAGATATTTTAAGAGCCTGTGGTGCTGTATTAATAATTGAGTGTGTTTACGTTCTAAATAAAAGTGGCCTTTAATTTGGTAGGCAAATACGCCAGCCAGTGTGTCACCAAGCCATACTTATAATCATCGACACAAGGGGTGCAATTGTAAGAAATGAGAATTATGTTGTAGTAAATCGATTCTTCGAAGTGAGCGATATAGGGTTAGTACAGGGTGATTTGAAATTCCGTTCCAGTTATTGTTTGGGTAGAATGTGGCGCCACATAGTCCAACAGGATTTATAGGTAGAGCTTGGATAACCTGGGTTACACAATCAAATTCCTACCTCTTAACACGCCAAGATTATTGATGATTTACACAGCTTTCGCCATACAAAGTTTCCATTCAATGGTCGTGGGCCAATAGGGTAAATATCCCCAGCGGACATGTATATGACTTTATTGCCATATTTGAAAAATACCTGTATAAAGGTTAGCATCATTGAAAAATTAATTGATTTTCAGACGACTGATTTTTTTACAGTCACGTAGTGGATAGAAAACAATAAAAAATATATTCTGAAAGCGTGTCATTTGCCGATAGAATTACTCGCGTGTGTGACGTTTTGCATGTATTTTTTCAATTATAAGATAATGACGTTACAAATAATCAATTATGGAGATAGTATAAATATCAAATTTGTCGCCATATTCAATCGAATGCGTTGAAAAATAAAGACTCACCGCGATAGGAAACTTGATTATTGAAGGAATAGGAATCGAATTACACCTTAAACGAAATGAACAAATATTGTCTTAGAGGCAGAGGCTATTTATTCCTCGGCCTTAGGTGTTTCATGGGGTGGTTGGTGAATAGGGGTGGATTCTAAGGGGATGGCGAAGACCTGAGAGAGGTGAACAGGTATGGGAAGAGGCATTTGGTAAATCTTAACCAAGTTATGCTGGGAAGTTCTGGCAGGACTTGGCGCAGGGCCGTATCGGAAATCAATAGAGGCCAAATATTGAATGCAAATAAATATTAATATCTGCGATCTGATTTAAATTTCTAATTTTAGTATTCTACAAAACTGTGCCTTATTCTCCGCATTTCGGGTAGAACACCTTTAATATGGCGAATGCTGGAAAAGTTCATTATCAAATATTAAAAATTATCAACTAAACTCTCTTCCATACTTCTCTCATTACAAATTCTAATTACTTGAGTTTTAGGTGAAAATATTTATATATTTTGTATATATTGTGACGTTCATTATAAAAGTGGTCTATGTCCATGTATGTGAGTAATTCTAGAACATACATAAACATATTTTCATACTTTCATTTATATATTAAAGTAAACGGATGGGCGGATTGTAAATAAATATTGTCACTATCTCTGCCCATTTATTATACACAACAAAACTGCTCAAAGCGAAACTGATCTAAACATCACATAACCAAGATGACGCTCAATCAAAATTGTAGCGGGACTTTTGCCCATGACATTATAAAACACGCCTGTGACTAGCTCTGTCAATATGTAATTCAAAAATTTTTGTTTTCGTATTCAAAAAAATGATGCATTTAATTAAATAATTAATTAAACTATTCTATTGAAGCTTAGTTCGTAGGATATATATATATGATATTGTTCAAATAGTACACGATCGGTTTATTTGGAAAACGTATATTAATTAAATTTATTCAATAATGTAAAACGTCGACTCTAATGAAACAAACTAATTTTCCGTAAACGATTTGAGTGAATTCCCAGTCCGACCCGTCTGGTGTTCAAAGTAAAGTGGGTGTCTAGAACAATTAGAAATCCGGCCCTGACCACTCCATATTATACTCCAGAAGCTCAGTACTTCAGATTGAGCCATTCTCACCATCTTCACATACTCCATTTCCATGGAACATTAGTTGTATATGATGTAATCGCATGTTTCATAATAAAATTAATTATTACACTCTATATAAAAATCTCCAATATGTTATAACAACACTATTATTAAAATTTGAAGAGATGAGGGTTAAAAATCTCAATAATGGAAATAAGTTTTTGGTATTAAAAATTATCTATGGTAATTTTGATTTGTATTCTAGAGAATAATTAGGTTTAAATAGCTTATTAAGCATTCATAGTTACAATTATTAATTGGTTTGTGAAATAGATCCTTTAAATGGATATTTTATTTTTTATTGGATTTTTTCTGTACATACGTATATATAAAGGTACATAATTGTGAAATGGCTTTACTAATCGAAATCCTCACGATTAGGAATCGGTTTCTTCAAACACTAAGCTACCTAGTTCGAGAGTCAAATGCCTGAAAGTGTTTTATTTTTATTTTTTAGTTAGGTAGATTACCCTTTGAAAATACAACCATATCATAGGCTAATGGTCGCAATCCAGGAGATGCGGGTTCTATTCTTGGGTAAGGATGAAATACAAATTTTCAAAAAATTTACTTTATAAAAAAACAATATGAATATTAATAC
The DNA here is from genome assembly GCA_022606485.1 of Agraylea sexmaculata. Classification (NCBI taxonomy): domain Eukaryota; kingdom Metazoa; phylum Arthropoda; class Insecta; order Trichoptera; family Hydroptilidae; genus Agraylea; species Agraylea sexmaculata. Next base: position 17,361 of record JAGTTH010005313.1, read on the forward strand.
TAAAATATTAATGTTCTCTACACATGCTTAATTTAATTTATTGGATGTACTGATTTCTAAATTTATTATGAATAAATGATTAGTTTTTATAATTGTATTACACAATATAGCGGATACAAAAATCAATGCTCCTCTCTAAATATTAAAAAATATAAATTAATCGTTGAGGCATTGAAGGCAACGAATGTATTAAAGTATAAGGACTATATTATATATATTTTTTAATTAAAATTATTATAAATATATTTATAAACGGAAGAGAATCAGACAGTCGGGGTCGTAATACTCTCCTGTCACGGTGTACTCGGGTTAAATTTAGTTTTCAGTACACTCATTCAGACTTTCAAGTCACTGCAACAGCATGTAAAAGTATATTTAAATATTCAAATGATAAAGCTCACATGTGTGAATCCGACAACTTGTCAATGAACGTATATAGTGATAACAAGCTGTATAAGAGAAAAAAAACATTGTTAAATACTACATCGGAATGCATTGTAAAAAGTATAAGTTCTATTTATATTTGCCTGACAGCTGTGTTGCCAGCCAAAGTGCCATTTCAATAGAATATTTTTAAACTGCTTCAAAAATAGACAATACTTGACTTTTGATGAATTGGATACTCTGCCTAATAGCCAGTGGATAAATGACAAACACATTTTGTGTCCCCCAATCGATGATTCATTTGACAGTGGTATGGATTAATTATTTACGATGCCCGAACCATTACAAAATATAACACATTTTACTTGATAACATTATGCATATTTAATAATGAAACTCACTATCGAAATTACAATCATTTATTATGTAATATTTTAATATTCGCGCAAGAAAATTCTCCGAACTAGTTGCTTCATTTAGACGGAAACCTCCGACTTAAATAAAGAATGACAGAAGAGCAAAGAAAAATTCTAAAACCTTTCAATTTCAATTAATAAACAATTATCACCAATAATATAACATTCATTTTGTCGACAGCTAGATCAAAATAATTTTTTAATAATAAATTGTTGATAGTGTTGACTTCTTGGTGGAATTCCATAATTTAAAGAACATTTGTAATTTCCATAGTAATTTTATGAAGCAGTCTGAGTATTTTCGACTGATAACTTGTAGTCATCTTCAGAGGCGAGTAATTTATAATGGGAATTTAATTTTACTAATGCGTTTAGTAAAATCTCGGAAAATTAAATGATTTTTCATTTAAAATAAGACCTTTTATAATAATTTTATTTACATTAACTGGCTTATTTAGTGGAAAAAAGGATTGGCACTAGAGTTTAGCTTGGTTGTAACCAAACGAAGCATTAATTTTAAATATGGGTTTTTTTTTATCTTTTCTATGCTTATTTTGAATATTATTTGAATTATCAAATTTATTATTATTAATAATTTGGAGAGCATAATTTATAATGGGAATTTAATTTTACTCATGCATTTGCAATCTGTGATAATTAGTAGATTACATAAAATCCCGGAAAATTAAATGATTCCGAAGAAATATAGTCTCATTTTATTATTCGTTTAAAAAAAGTCCTTTTATTATTTTTTTTATTTCTATTAATGGGCTTCTTTAGTGGCATAAAGTAATGTGACTAAAATTTAGCCTGTATCCAAACGAACCGTTAGTTTTTTAATATGGGTTTTCTTTGTCTTTCCCATGCTTATTTTGAATATAAAAATAAATATTTGAATTATCAAAAATATTAATTAATACTAACCTGGATAAAATAATTTATAATGTCAATTTGATTTTTCTAATACATTTGCAATATTTACTATGATAATTAGTTGGTTAAAAAAATTCGGAAAATAAATGAAGAGATCTCATTTTATTTTTGGCTTAAATGAGGCCTTTCATTATTATTTTATTTCCATAAACTGGCTTCTCTAGCGGCATCAAGTAATGGGAAATTAAGTATTCATGTGGCAACTCTAAAAAGTAATACACACCCCCAGAGGTCGATCCCTTACTGATTAATTAAGATTGGTGTTCAATATGACCACAAAAAAAATATTAATGTTCAAAACTGTCGTTATTGATACATAATTGGGAACAAATAAGGTCAAGCAATATTGTTATTTAGATCAGAAGCACAGGTCATGAAATAGCGTTTATGTAAAGCGGTCGTCATTCGTCTAGGAATGTGCTATATGTCCTGAAGCGTTGCATATCGGGCCTTAATGGCTTCCAATATCCTTACATGGTCATCAGGGACTATACGTATACTTGCCATGGTACTTATAGGGTACACCAGGATAGTATTGCTTGCTTCCTGCCCACCATAGAAAGTGCCTTCAGGGATTTCCACATTGGGAATCAAAGCCTAATTGCCACTACCGATTGCACTTTCGCAACACACATTTCACAATCTGAAATACCATACGATCATTTATATTAAACCCAACTAAAATTAAATAAGCGAAAACGTTGAAATTGAAATGACTTTGTTTTAATTACGCAAATCAAATGCATATTTATTGGATTACAGTGGATTAATTTAAAATGAGCTTTATTTGGGTTGGCGCATGTGTTAAAGCAAAGTTATTCATGAAAATGAAAATAACGATAGTGTTGCAGTGAATTTGTATTAGCAGTGAGAATATATTTTTGCTAAGCACGTAAGGAGTTAAGAAGAATATTAATATATTAAAAAATCTGATGGCTAAATAAAAATAATATGCTTTTTCCACTAAATATGCCTATATATTTTTACTGATAATACAGATTCATCATAACATAAAAATCATGATATAACCACATTTCACAATTATGGCAGCAACTTTCCGTCAATGTAGTGACAGCGTGACGGCGCAGCAAAAAGTTGTGTCAATTATTAAATCTTTTAATTGAATTAATTTGCACTATACATATTTTTATCTTCTTTTAGGAAGCAAGTTAATATAGGATGAAGAAATCACAGAAGTAGTTAAATCAAAGTCTGTAAAAATTGTTTTATTTTAATATTCGTTTTAGATATAAAGCAGGTCAGTCAAAACTGATAATTGTGTTTGCGTTTAATGAACGATGAAATGATGAATTAACATCACGTAAAAATATATTGTGTGACTTTTTTAGTATTCGTTAGTTTAAGTTTTTATTTAGTTTGCAACTAGTAGTGAAATAGTATGCAAATCAAACGAGCATCTTTAATTTAACAGCTTAGCAAGCGAGACGAAGGGCAATTTCTCGCCCTTTTATTTTGGTATGTTAGGAATTCGCTAGTAAAGGATCCGATATATTTTGCGACACGAATCTGCTTCTTGTTCTCAACATATTCTTATCGAGACACTCAATATGTGTTGTCGGCTTCTATATTGGAAGTTACTCGCTACTAATCTATAGTGTTGGGCTTTTCACTTACTATGATAATGCAAGTCTGACTTTAGGTCACCTAAAGTCAAAGATAACACACTCGCCCACTTAAAACTGACACACAAATGTCTGAAATATTATCTCCTATTCAATGATAACATATTGTTATCATAAACAGTATTTAAAGGTTATTATATCACTCTTAAAAATAAATATATAACTCTTTTATTCCTTATACCATATTGCATTATATTCCTTATCCAAATACCTCTGTTACCGCTAACCGCTGTAACGACTTTGCAACGAATTTGCGCACCTGGGTGAACTCTTTTCCACCAATTCTGCCACCTATAGGGCTTGTTTAGGAGCCACCTTATTGCTTCCTACACCTTAATTTTATGTTTATTTCATATATATACATTTTTTATAACAATTTTCATTTTTCTTTTTAACCTTTTTTTATAAATATTGTTTTTATTTTGTTTATAAAAAGCTCTTCTGAGCGTTTATATGGAAACAAATAGATAAATATACATATCTGTAGATCGAATGTCAAACTTTTGAGGTACTATGAAACAAGAAATAAAGAGTAGGAACACAAATGTTCCTATAAATACTGTGGTTATGGCTTTAAAGCCTGCTCATATAAAAATGGTTAGATTTGGATACCGGGAATAATATTAATAAAAATCCGACTTAATATGATTTACTTTATTGCTAGGGGAATAGTGAAGTCATATAGAGCCGCCCTATCGGTGACCTTATGTAATATTTAAACATATTGCTTACAGGTAATTAAGGGGGCTTATACATACAATGATGCGTTAAGATGGTTTTCTGTATTTTCTAATAGGGCCGTATTTAATATATAATAATAGTTTAATGAGAGTGTGTGTGTATCAAACTCTAGTCTAAACACACTCTTATTACACCATTATATTGAATACGGCCCATAGTTTTATGGGTATTTTTTTACAAAAACCAATTTACGATGTAAGCATATAAATTAATTCACATTTTTTTATATATACATATTTAAATACGCAGTCCTTTGAGCTTGCTGGCTGAAATTGAATATCTAATATAAATATGTCGTACAGATAACATTCAGATGTAAATACACTCAAAATTGCACGTGTACAGTGTATTAATAATATACAGGAAACATTAATTACTAGTTGTGGCGCCAAATCAAGAATGAGAGAAAGTTACTTTTGATATTACGACTGGGAGATCGGGAATAATATTAATAAAATCCCGATCGATCGTCTTGATCCAGGTTTACTCTGATTTCCTGGATTGTAAGGTAAATACTGAGGCGATTGTTAAATCGGGCAGAGCCGCTCTGTCGGTGATCTGTGTAACTAGTAATAGTTAAGATCACCGACAGACAATTATCACGTTGTTGTGTATAAAAAACCCTCTCAAAAAGACCCTTTCTAAAAATAAAAAAGCTCTTCGGAGCGTAAATAAATAAATATTAAAATTACTTTAAATGCAGTTAGATAAATCAAAATTGGTTGTCGAAATAGGATTTGTAATACAGAGAGATGCCAATTTGTAAGCGGCACTTGATTTGTGAGTATTTGTCCCTAATTGAACCGGACCGATTATTATTGTTCCGGTGCCTTCATGTGCCGGATTTCACATTTCAATTAATATGTCACTCACCTGGCATTTATGAATTAGTAATATCAGGAATCCGATAGAAAATCAAAGCATATTCAGATTTTATGATATTATGACTTAGTAATACGTGTTAATTAGTAATCGCACCTGGTATACTTAGTAGCCATTAACTCCACAGGTATTTTAGCACCAGCTAATTGTAAGACCGGTCAATCCTGTCATATAATGATCTTTTAGTTAGTTTATCTTCTACGAACGGTTTCTAATAATAATTTGTTGTTAAAAATAATACGACATGCAGTGTTACATTAGTATTATATTCGTGATAGAGCACTGCTCAAATTAGTTATATTATGTATTGCTTTATTTTAATTTTAATTGAATAATATTTAAAAAAAATCTAATAAAATAAATTGGTTATTATTGAAATATTTTTTAGAAATTATAATGCAATATAATATCGATGTTCAAGACCACAAATATAACACAGATTATATGTATATTTTTATTAAACATTATTAAATTCCATACATTTTCCAAAGCTTTGAAATTCAGATAACTTAAAATATCTGTTTTTTTCCCATAATTTATGTGACGATGTATTGATTATTTTAATTACCAATAGATTGTACTCTATATTAAAATAATAAAGACTTATTGTATAAACTTAATATTGAAACATTTAATCATTTACTTTTACAATTTCTTTATTAAATATAATATAGAATAATTGCTATGATATGATATAATAGAGTAAAAGAATGAAATTAAACCTACAGAAATTTTACTTACTTATGTTAACATGAGGATAATTTATTTAAAAAACACATTTTATTAAAATAATCATTATAATATATGGGAAAATATATTTAAAAAGACCCATTTGTGACAAAACATTCAATCATATTGAATCAATCAATATATAAATTATATTTAATTAATAAATTGTACATACGAAGTATTAGTTTTGTGTTCTTCACAATTGTTATAGGAATCTTGTGCATTTAGTCAGGTTTGCATATGAATTTAAATGCACTTGAGCATTTTATAAATTTTATAATATTAACAGATGGGTCTTGCTGATAATAATAGTCAAGTATCATAAATATGGAGTTCATAATGCTATAGAATGTGTCGGACTTAATGAGCCGGTCGTGGTATTCATTTTTAATATAGAGGCTGAGCGAGGCGCTAATTGCATATTTGGGGACATCGTTAAGGACCCGGAGTCCTTAGAAAACGACTTTTTGTCCTATCCCAAATATCAATTTGAATAGACCGGTTCTTTCCCACGGAACTGAACTGTTTGGTGGTGTATTTCTCCACGGCTGGTGTAAATATTTGGCGTCTCCCAAAGCGATGTGGGAAGTATGAGAAAAAATGTCTAATGGGCGACAAACAGTGGACTGGCGAGACAACTGCGAAAGGCTTGTTAAGCTCTACAACCCGTTAGATGACATAATGCTTGTTAAAGAGGCGGCATATGTTTAAGCTTGGAAGGATAATCAAAGGACTTTCAGAGAGAGAGAGAGAGCAGACGTCTGGATTTATTCTTAGTCTACTCGTATAATATAATATGTACTACTTATGTACTTTCTACTCGGAACGCCTTGACAAAACTTATCTACATGCAAATTCGTAAGACGTTCATTTAAGATAAACAATTATAAGTTTAAATAAAATATAGGTAAACATCTACAATCATTTTCATATAGGATTTATTAATTTTAATTGCATTTATCGATTGCTTTCAAGTGAGTCGCTGCTAGTTTTAGTGCATAGTGGAATGAAGAAGTATTAACTTATAATATATTGTAAATAATCATATCAAATCAGTGTATTTTCATAACTGACTTGTATAAACACGACAAAAATGATATTGTACTGTAAATCTGTATTATCAATCAATTAACACTAGTGGATGTATATTCTCCCTTAGGCACGTATACATTTTAATAGTGTGCTAAGTAGTTCGTGTACGAATAGGCTAGAGCTTGGTAGTATTGGTGTACACACATACGCACCGCACGCACACACTCCTATTACACTATTATATTGATTACGGCCCTATCTTCATAAGAAATAGGTTACTCTATCTAAGAACAGGTCAACATTTATGGAATGAAAATTATAGCTTAGCGAATATATACTTTCACTGATTAAAAAATATTTTCACTGATGATAAAAATTCACTGAACATGTAGGTTCAATTAATAATAATTATTGACTCCTCCTTCAATGCTTAATTCGCACTCACTTTGGTATCAATTAGTCTTATATGAAATACCAAACCAACATGGGCAAACCAATCTAAGGAGATTTAAAAAAATATAGACAAACAATGCTATGGTACATTATTTTGCCCTCTAGAAAATTTTCTGCGGGCGCCAATGTAAACCAATCATTGATTTCAACATTTTTATGTATCAAGTAAATTAAAAAATAAACATACTTGAAAGTAACTTGATTTTAATTGAAACTAAATTATTTTTATCGTAATTATGTAATGCCGATCAGTTACGTCCAGACAGCCGTCTTGTACACACGTATATTGAAGTGCTCCTTGCATGGTTAAGCAAATTCGAAAGTGTCAAGTACACAAGTGTCGCAACTACCAAACCGGTCTGCCGCCCTGCGACCTCTCCTGATAACGAGCTTGCCGCAACGCCGCCAAAATCCACTTCACCATTATTATCAGGTACCATCGCTCCTTATCATAGTAACATATACTCATTAGTTAACTCGTAAACGTAATGGCTCAAACGACGATCGATGGGTTTCTTTTACCAAAGAACCCGATCAAACGTCCAAGACCTACTACTCCTACTTCCATTCCAAAACAAAACCAATTTAAGTCGCTGGGGGAGGTAATTTTGTCATCCGATAAGGATGTCAAAAAACCTCCCCCGTTATATCTCAAATCTTCAGGGCACGGTGAAAACTTGACGATTGTCAAGAAATTCATCAATAAATTCCAACTACATTACAAACCAAACGGACAAGTCAGAGTCCAAACCAGCAATATCACTGATTTCAGAGCCCTTAAAGCGGGCCTGAAATCATTAAACAAGGAATTTTTCTCCTTTACGTTAGAATGTGACAGACCTAAAAAATCTGTCATACGAGGCCTGCCTCTGCTTCCTGTAGAGGAAATCAAGCAGGACCTTAGCGACAAAGGATTTAAAATAATAGACGTGTTCCTAATGAAAGGAAAAAATGGCTCCATTACGAAGTCACCCCTATATTTAATAAATCTCAGCAATGAGACAAATATGAGTGACTTCAAAAACACTACTAATATCTGTCACTGTAGAGTGACAATTGAAAAATACTCTCTTGGGAGAAATTCTATCACGCAATGTTTCCGTTGTCAACAGTGGGGACACGCAGCATCCAACTGCAACAACGCATTCAAATGCGTGAAATGTGGCGGCGATCACCAGACTTCCACATGCATAAAGGATGCCACTTCCCCCGCAAGATGCTGCAATTGCGGAGGGGACCACACTGCAAATTACAAAGATTGCCCTGACAGACAGAAGCAGATCAAATTAAGATCTACCCCCAAGCTGCCAGCTGCGAGACCGGCCACTCAGCGTGCACCAGTGCCGCCCCCGAACATCGTCAACGGACGCTCCTGGTCCCAGGTTGCTCGTGGACCAATGGCCGCCCAGGTCATCTCCCCGTCCACATCTCATCAAGTGACTGACCTGTCATGGGCACAGATTGCCCAAGGTCCCACCACCACATCTACTGCGAAGAACATTACCGCCCCACTCTCTAGCGCTGATATGCCGATAGGAGACCTGATGACTCTTGTATTGAAGGTTCAAGAGCTTCAGCGGAAGCTAAAGACATGTCAGACAAAGAATGAAAGGATATATCTCATCATGGAGCTCGCCGCATCGCTTGATAATGTCTAAGGTTAGTCACTGTTCTAATATTAAGATTGTTGCTTGGAATTCCCGGGGAATTTCAAATAAATTCGACGAAATGATTGACTTTATGTTAAGAGAAAGTGTTGACATTGCATTGATAAGTGAAACGTTTCTTAATACAAATATAATTCTGAGAAGACCAGGTTTTGTAATACATCGCAACGATCGAGTTTGCAAAACAGGCGGTGGTGTTTTAATCGTGATGAAAGACTCTATATGTCATTCGAAAGTTGTAATTCGTAAAACTAACTCAATTGAAGTAATAGCAATTAGTGTATCTATTAATAATAAAACTCACATTATTGCCTCGGTTTATAAGCCACCCAAAATAGAAATTTGTCAAGATGATATCCACAAAATTATGTCTCTCGGTAAGGATGTTATAATTGCTGGTGATCTTAATTGTAAAAACACTTTTTGGCACTGTATTCGCGGAAATAAGGATGGCCGTTTACTAAGAGAATATTGTGATAAAAAAGACTTTCGTATCCTTTTCCCCGAAAGTCCAACGCATTTCCCACCCAAAGGATATCCATCCATCCTTGATATTGCAGTGGTTAAGGGTTGTCCTTCTCTCACCGAAGTTGACGTAATACAGTCACTTTCCTCCGATCATCTCCCTATTGTATTTAACATCGGCGGAAATTACAAAATCACCCAAAAAACCTTCTTTAGTTATGAGACGGCTAATTGGAACGCTTACAAAACTCATATTAACAATAACGTTACACTTAAATTCGACACTAACAACACATTTCACGTTGACAATGCAATCACTACACTCACAGATTCTATTAAGAACGCCGCCGCCTTATATATTCCTGTTAAAACCATTAACAATACTTTTAAGAACAAACTTCCATCTAAAATTGTGGACTTAATTCATGTAAAAAATAGATTAATGAATCAGTGGCGAAAGAAAAGAAATTGTAAACTCAAATCTGTCATAAATGCGCTAATTTTAGAAATTAAACATAAAATTAAAATTCATAAAAATGAATCCTGGGAACAGAAGATAAGGTCTCTCAAAACACAAAATAACTCACTTTGGCAGATGTGTAAGTCGATGACTAGAAAAACATCCTTTATCCCTCCGCTCAGGAGCGAAGACTGTAATAAAATTATTTACAAGGCTCAGGAGAAAGTTGATCTCATCGCTGAAACATTCGTTAAAGCACACACATTGACACATAATGACACTACAGATAGTCTCACAGAACAAGCAGTTACTAAGTCAATTAGGAATCTTCACAACTATTCTGAATGTGAGATTGACGAGGTAACTCTTTCTGAAATCTCTGATATTATTCAAAACTCAAAACATAAAAAATCACCAGGACACGACAACATTAACAACACTCTTATTAAACACTTACCACAAAAGGCTCTTGATTGTTTGGTTAAAATATTTAACTCGTGTCTTATTCTTGGATATTTTCCAGATAATTGGAAAGCAGCTAAAGTAGTCCCTATATTTAAACCTGGTAAAGACAAATCCCTTCCCAGTAGCTATCGTCCTATCAGTCTCCTCCCCTGCATGAGTAAAATCCTAGAGAAAGTCATATTAACCCGCCTGCGAAAAACTCTGGATTGCGTCATTCCTAATGAACAATTCGGATTTAGACCGGGCCATTGTACCACTTCACAACTAACAAGAATCTCACAGCATGTTAGAGGAAATTTTAATAATAAAAAAAGTACGGGAATGATTTTCCTGGACTTTGCCAAAGCTTTTGATGTAGTCTGGTTTGATGGTATCATTCACAAACTAATTAACACTAACACTCCACCATATCTCACCAAAGTTATTCAATCTTATCTAACTAACAGAAAATTCTCAGTAGATATTAACAATGTTAAATCTGTACAGCATCCAATTCTTGCGGGAGTTCCGCAAGGAAGTATTATCGCTCCTTATCTTTTCAATCTCTTCATCCATGACATCCCTATTCCTCGTAATTGCTCCTTAGCTCTTTACGCGGATGACACCGCTATATTCACATCATCTTACAGATTAGACACAATTCGTAGACGCCTCCAAGCATCTGTAGACCTACTAACACAGTATTACTCTCGCTTGAAATTAAAACTCAACGAGAGTAAAACTGAAGCAATAATATTTACTAACAAAAGAAAGCGATCCCACATCCCCCCTCTTAATATCAATAACGAACAAATTCCTTGGCTCAAAGAAGTCAAGTATTTGGGAGTTATCTTAGACTTCAAGTTGAACTGGTCCAAGCATGTAAAATATGCTGTGGACAAGAGCAACCTGGCTATTAACACCTTATATCCACTTATTAACAGGCGTAGTCAGCTGTCACCCAAGAATAAGCTACTTCTTTATAAATCAATTATCAGACCGATTCTCTTGTATGGATGCCCAGCTTGGTCTACTGTGGCACAAATCCATATCAATAAAATTCAAATTGTCCAAAACAAGTGTCTTAAGATGGCCTTAGATCTTGAACCTGGCACATTTCTTAAAGAAGTCCACGAGGACATTAAGTTAAAAATGATCAAAGCAAATATCGCAGATTTGAGTAAAAACATTACACTAAAATGACTAACTTCCCGACTAACCCAATCATAAGACATGTAAATAAAACCAAATATGTCTCGAGGAAACGTAAGTTCATTTTACCAATGAACTTCCAAAACTGATATTATTTTTAAAAAATATAATAAAATTTCCAATAATCCACTCAACTCAAATTTGGTTTTACCCAAACAAATTGTTATTTAGTTTTTAAGCATTATATATTTTGTAACTGTTTTGTTAATATTGCTTTTATCGTTGTTATTATTTATTAACCTTCAAATTTGTAAATGGGTTTTTATTTTTTTTCCCATTCTTTCTATAATTAAATACTATTACTCATGTCAAATTTAAATAAAACATTCTCATGTTAGTTATAGGTAAAAAGATGTAAACACTCTGTACACCTAAGTCTATTTCCAAAGATGTATTGTTCTATCAATCAATGTAAAAACTTATGTTAATAAAGAAATTGTAATATATATATGTAATGCCAGTGCGATTTTAAAAAAATATACTAAAGGGGGCCTAAGATTTTTTTCGTATAAAAAAATAATTTAATAATAATAAAATAATTTATCATGACAGATCGAGAATCTCATTTAGTGGAATGAAGAAGTATTAACTGAATAGTGTTGCATAATTAGATTATTGTCAGTGGTGAAGTATGTATTATTTAGAATCATAGTCGTAATTGTATCGTACTGTATGAAGAGGATGACCACTTAAGTAATCATCAATGATTGGTATAAAGGGGTTATAATAAATATATTATTTACAATGTCCACGTATACTTAATTGTAATACCCTTCACTAACGGCAGTCATTGTTAGTTTATAATTTGTGCAAATATTATATAAAATACCTAAGGTATTCACGAGGAAGACTATCGTCTTAGATATTATATGAAAGGGGTTATAACCACATGTGATGGTATTCCTTTTGGACTTGTAATATGTTAGTGGCGGAATCCAGGGAATTTAACACTGAAAGTCCGGCGCTGTTGAACGATAAGCTTCATATACTTTAACCGCGTATACACGTGTTGAATTCAAGCACGTGCAATTCGTTATTTTATTGCACAAATATCAACGCACGTGTTTCTGCATCGGATTTCAGACGAAATCAGGGAAAATACTATTGGACATACATAAAATCAAAGCGGGACGTGCCTGCTGTTAAGCAAAAATAATTTTAAAAGTAAAAATAAAATAAGCAATAAATATACCAATCCTGTAAAATTTAATAATTAATAGCGTAATAGCTCGGGGATAAGGCACATGTATACAAATACTGTGGTTAAACTCCCACTCAAGCCAAAAAAAAAACGATTTAATCGGTTTTTACGACTGGAAGATCGGGAATAATATTAATAAAATCTTGATCGATCGTCTAGATCCAGGTTTACTTCGATTTCCTGAATTGTAAGGTAAATACAATTTATTAGGCGATTGATAGTGATAGTCACCGACGAAAAATGTATTAACACGTTGTTGAGTCTAAAAAACTAAAATTTGTCTAAAATCCATCTCAAAAAAGCTGCTCAAGGCGTATATAATTAACTAATGAAGAAAAGCGTAAAGGGATATTACAACATATTAATGTATTTACTTGTAGAGATTATTAAAAAAGTGAATAAATTGAGGTTAGCAAGCTATTGAAGATATTTAAAAACTATTATTAAAATTCAAGTTAATAAAATTCATGACTTACGAGAAAATGGAGTGAATATTTTATATGATAATCATTTGAGTTTCAAAAGTTTATACCCAAATTTTTAAGCTTGATGGTGTGTTTTGACAAATAATATTCATAAGTTTATGATTTAAGCTGTACAGGCATACTATAATGTAGTTAATTGATGCAAAAGAGATTATAAATGGACGTCGTTTTATCGGATTATATGAAATAACCGTTGGGAAACAAGGAAGCCACAAGAAGTGTCTGAGCTCCAATACAGCACAAAGTACGTATCTATGAAATACACTGTAATTATAGATTCATTACGAGATACTCACAATATACAATTTCACATAGTGGTGTTTTAGTTGTATTCAATATTCAACGATAGTTTAGTGACTTGTTTTTCAGTTTATTGGGTTCGTGCATTAAGGATTACCTTTAGTAGGAAACATCGGATTGGATTATATTTCTCTGTCTCCAAGTAATCAGACATGTAGAAATACCGTTAAATCTCTTCAGTAAAACCAGGAATAATTTATGTGACGATGATTTGATAAAATATTTTATATAAAAAGAGTATATATATGTTCGTTGAAATATGATATCAGTATTGGAAAATTGTCTCAAGTACACATACATTATATTTGGTTAAGTTTATTTCACGAAATAACATCCAGAACAAAAGCTCCAACGACACAGTATCTACCTATATCTAATCTATAAATCAAGTCAACAGAACATTTGGTTAATAATTAAATTTTATAATATTAAATCAATGGCGAAAAATCATGAATGGGTACAATCGGTAGCACCTGAATGAATATACCTAATAAAATATGCATAATTAATTTTGTTTAATAGCGCTATGAATTAACGTGTCTTCTTATAAAACTCTTCTTTTAAATAAAATATTTTTTTATAAAATGTGTACATTGGTATATGTATAAAATAATCTATCGCTAAGGATGAATCAATTTGTATATATAGTGTATATCGGAAATGATGAAAATTTTGTAGCAAGAGCAGGAAATGAAGTTGTAATTTATCGAGAGCATCGCTCCGAGTTCACGATTTATATTTTTTTCAGTGGAAATGTTATTTGGTTTTTTTATATGCATTTCAGCTTCACTTTCAGGCGAGTGCATGTCGCCGAATAAATAGTGTTGGACCTGTCACGCTGAATCTCCATATAAATATACCTAAAAATATACACGGAAATCTCAATTTACATGAAAATATTGAAATATACATATACGGTAACATAAATAATAAGTTGATAAACTGTAGAGCATAAAACATCCTGGGCAATCTAATTAATAATGTATTGTCTTCGATTAGATTGAAAAATTGTGTTTGTGCTTGGTATGTATAGTTATGTTTAAACGCGGAATATTTTGCTTGATACACGACCTTCGCTTGGAATAAAATTTGTCCATTGCAGAGCTTAAAAATGTAAAATAAACATTACGAAGTAGTCATAATTTTCCCATATGTCTTACAGGAAAAACACGTTGAATTATTATATTTTGTACAGGAATCTGAAATGGATTAAGGATACATATCGAGGTTTTACATGTATATTTTCAAACAACCTTTTTTGTACTAATTTTAATAAATGTATGTACGTATTAGTCGGTAGTTTAATAATGGTCTTAAGTGTAATATAATATTTTATATTATATTATAGGCCTTGAGGTATTGCAACTTCATAATTTTATTAAAAACAACCTGGCTGTACGGTACACGTGTCCAAAGTCATTATCACACGTGGTTGTTCGTTTACTCACACCATAAACATTATTATCAAAATGATTCGAACCTTTCGCACACCGCTTAATGTAAAAAAAAGATGTGCGGGTGAAAATAAATTACCCCAGTAATTTAAACGACGCGGAATCACGATGAACTTTAATAAACGATATTGAAAATAATAAACAAAACACGAAGCGTGTTCTTATGAATTTAATAACACAAGATTTTTCATAAATTTGAAAATATATATTCGCATAAATGAATAAGCAACCTTTTTGCTCTCCGATGTGTCCCGGATCTTGTTTTGTCAGGGGCCCATTTAGGGCTGTTTTTAATTCTTTCTTTGTATTTCTTGCACGAGTATTTGTATAGTGTCACTCTGGTTAATTGTGGTGGGTGGTGTGAAGTGTGGAAGGTGTAGTTCTGGTACCTTTTACCTGTACTTGTATGGGTGGCCCTCTAATTAGGCGGCACTAGCACAACGCGGTGGTCTTCATACTTCAAACCAGCCCTTAAACCTCACCAGTCATTCACACCGACCAGATAAATAATATATATGTACATTTATTATGAGAAAGCAATCTCAATAAAAAATCATTATTCTTTCCCTATGGAGTTAAAAATTGGATTTTTATATTAAAAAGTACACATGACCAATTTTTATAACTCATACATTTAATAGTAAATCAAATAAATTCAAGAAATTTAGAGAGATTAATGTAAGACAAGAGTAATTAATGATTTATATGAATAATTATTATGTTTTAAGCTTGTTATGTTAATAACAGAAAATTCAACTACAATAATACAATTTATCGAATAATAAAACAATATTTTCATGTTCAACTGACGAGTGCTGGATTATCATCACTGCGACTTGGGATCTCCCGTAATGCTCTAGTGGTACTGCATCATGATACAATAATATAATATGTCGATAAATAGGTATACATAAAAAAATAAATACAATAATAACCGAACAGTGCTCTAGAATTGTGAGCAATTGAATACCTGTTTTTTTACTTCATTAGTTTAAGTTTGTTGATGACTTAAGATTATAAAATGTGAGTAGGCCATTATCAAAGACGAATTTTATTCATATTATTCAGAAAGTGCCCTACCAAGTTGCAGTTGTACCAATATCGTAAAAAACCGACTCAAACCTATTTAAAAGTCGAATTGAATATTAACCTTATTATGAAAATTGACTCTTTTGTTCTTAATGTTAGTGTTAAGTAAAAAATAATTTTAGTGGTTAAGAGTCGACTTTGATATTAGGCAACTGATGTGTTTTATAATATCAACTAATAAAAAAACAAAAATACAATTTGATTAATTAATTATTGTACTAGCTATGATATCAAACTAGACAGTTGGCATATAACATAAATTTCCCAATTGACACGACTTATCTATTGTTATTTGACAATAGTAGCTTATCTTTTAAGTAAAATTTATTGAGGAATTAAGAGGAGAAGTAGTAGAGTGTGATGTGATGAAGAAGAAAAGAAGAAGAGTCTCGTGTGTGCTGGTCTTGCAATTATGGTAGTTTGTTGAAGCACGACCTGGAAGGCGGCTCAGGTGATTCTGACGCCTCAACTTTAACTACAGATAAGAGCCTCTTTGAACATGCTATGACCTCAACTTTACTACAGACTATTATATGCCTTCTACTTAAACTAACACCCGTAATATAAGGTCTATAATATCCTCTCAAAGACCCAACTAACGAGTACACGGCAAATATGTAATGTGCGATCTCTTTACTCCGAAGTGACGACTCAAAGCTTTGCATAGAATATCCCTTGATACTGTTTTTACAATTTCACAGTCTTACAACTGGAAATGATGGAATGAAATACTCATTTAAAGCATTACTAGTTAATATCCAAATCATAAAAAAATAGTTATTTTTATTAGCAAGTATTTGCTTCATTGAAGTATTGATAGCATTATATAACAGGTCTTTTAAGTCCACTTAAAATAATTAAATGTAAGGAATGGTACATTAAATGTAAAACAACCACACCTTCATTATTGGTCCAAGTTTGAGAATCTTGCGTATTTACTTAATAAGTGATTAAGCGCCTGATTTGAATTTGTTAACAAAGTACGATACAGCGTAATTTCAACCAAAATGCATTACGCACATTGCATGTAAACAACAACAAATTCGAATTTGAACTTGACCTTGAACTTGAACCTCATCATAAAGTGAGCTCATACTTGTTAATTGTAAATATTAATGAAAGTTTATTAATAAAACCGAAGATTCTCAATCTGTCATAATAAATTATTTTATTATTATTAAATTATTTTTTTATACGAAAAAAATCTTAGGCCCCCTTTAGTATATTTTTTTTATAATCGTACTGGCATTACATAATTACGATAAAAATATTTTTCAATTAAAAACAAGTTATTATCAAAAAATTATTATCTAGATCTACTTTCAAGTATGTTTATTTTTTAATTTACTTGATACATAAAAATGTTGAAATCAATGATTGGTTTACATTGGCGCCCGCAGAAAATTTTCTAGAGGGCAAAATAATGTACCATAGCATTGTTTGTCTATATTTTTTTAAATCTCCTTAGATTGGTTTGCCCATGTTGGTTTGGTATTTCATATAAGACTAATTCATTCCAAAGTGAATGCGAATCAAGAGGAGTAATGTCGATAATTATTATTAATTGAACCTACATGTTCAGTGAATTTGTATTATAAGTGAAAATATTTTTTAATCAGTGAAAGTATATATTCGCTTAGCTATAATTTTCATTCCATAAATGTTGACATGTTCTTAGATAGAGTAACCTATTATTAAGATAGGGCCGTAATCAATATAATAGTGTAATACGAGTGTGTGCGTACGGTGCGTATGCGTGTACACCAATACTATTATTACAAGTCTATTCGTACACGAACTACTTATTAATACATTATTATATTGTATACGTGCCTAGGGAGAATATACATCCACTAGTGAAAATTCACTGATAATACAGATTTACAGTACAATATCATCTTTGTCGTGTTTATACAAGTCAGTTATGAAAATACACTGATTTGATATGATTATTTACAATATATTATAAGTTAATACTTCTTCATTCCACTAAATGAGATTCAATTGAAGATAGTTGGACCTTTGCCTTGCCAAGTAATATCGCGAAACAAATATTGACTGCAGACTCTGATAACTAAATGTCTATAATATTTCTCATGTAAATATCAAAATACATGTGCTTAAAGTATCGCCTGGTGGTCATTATTGCATTCGAAATATGGAGACAATAAAAATACTGTAACTTTATTACACGGGTGGCGAAATAAAAACAAAGCATCTGCAGAAATAGCCTATATTGATTAAGTCTTTAAAGGTCTTATGCATTTTATTTATAGAAGAAAGTTATCACATAATACGTGTATTTTAGCACGCCTTGTCTCGATATTTTCAATATAAAATTAACAAAAAAAACCACCTTGTCAGACCGGTCGATTAATACGGAAGAAATTATCAACAACGAAAAAAAACAACCTACTTATACAAATTTTTCCATATTTGCATAATTTAAAAAATGCAAAGAGTTTTGTGTTTTGAGCGGTCGGTACCCAAATTCACCTTGGACATTTTTTTTTAAATTATTATTATGATTTGGGCGAATTGACTTTGGGTCAGGTTGAATTCCATAACCAGCTTGTTAATATATTTTCTTGATGCGGTAAGCGTATTTAATAATTAGCAGGTTTCTCAGAGATGATTCAATTATAAAATAATTATTTAAAACTATAACTGCATCAAGCCATTCCGTAATACTTTTTAAAAATATCATTTTAATTTTATTATATAATTATGGACAACCTGATAGATTTGAATAATCAATTCAACATAAATGTTGGTCATTTACATTTTATCATAGGTGGTATTTTAGTTTTTATGACAAGAACGACCTTTCGCCGAAGTCGGTCCCCTTCACGTTCTTTTCAAATACCCTTTAAATACCCACTTGAAAAACAATATACAGGAAGCACGTTTGATGTATGTCGGTTAATTAGAATATTTAAAAAATAAATTTATAAAAAAAATATAGTAAAACAGTGACTTTAATATTGGTTGCAGTGACTTTTTGTATTATTCTTTGGCATTTCGTGACTATTTATGTTTGGGAAAGGGTCAAGGTTGTATATGTGTTTCATTACCCGTGGACCGAAACAATGAGAGATAAAAATTTGCGGTTTTTAAAGTTGTTATTTTGCTGTAGGTCTTCACATGTCCTCCCACGTCAGCCAATCCATTTGCAGCAAGCCAACCTTTTAAGGTTCACCGTCTCAAGTTGCGTTTTTAAAAGGATCAAAGCCAACGAAATGCTGAATTGAAAGAACCTGTTCGATATTTACGTTGATTATTGAAATTAAATGCATGCGAATGAAAGTAGGAATTTCCTGAGGAAACGACTTCGGGAGTGAATCATCAAAAGGAACCCACTTCTAGAAACCTGGAGAGCTATAAACAGTGAACTGTACAAAGGAATTTCTTGGAATAGTACACAGAAAAAATATGGCTTTGTTTCTTTGGTGCCGGCGATTACTGGAAGACTTTTTCGGGTTTGTTTGGACAAATAATTGAATGGGATATTCCTTGAACGTGTGAGCTTTATATTCATTTCTTTGCCTCTTCATACAATGAATAGGACCGTTGTCTAAATGCGGCGGTCTATTGAAAAAAGGATATCTAGAAAAGGCATGAATCGTTAACGCTTTCTACCTCAATGTGCTTACTAGACAATGCGTTGTTTATTTCAATTTATGATCATCCTCCTAGAAAATTATTTATTACAAAACTTGAATTCAATACTCGTCGTAGATGATTGAGTGTCTTTTATATACAAAATACAATTGCTTGGTGTGTATACGTGCATAAAAATCCTAAAGTATCAAAGGATATTATATAACTGTAAAATTGCCATCCAAATCCAATAAAATATTCTGATGAGATATGAATTCTTAGAAAATCCCTCAATAATCCGTTATACACACATAAGTGTCCAAAAATCCTAAATTATTTGTGGTAGGTACTACTTGTGGTAAACATTCTTTGTATTATTTACTAATAAAGTAAACAAAAAATTAAGTATAAAAAAAACATACTTAGTCCAAGTGGATACTATGAAGTCCTTTGAAGCAATATTGCTTTTTTATTTAATAATTGTATTATTTAATCTCAATTATATGATAATCATAATAAACTTTACACGATATACTACATCTACAGTTATCACAAATCAAATATTATATGCATAGGAGGAATTTGAAAAGTTGAATGTGTTCGATTATAATATTATATTTTGTTAATATAATAAAGCAATGTATGTGTGTATGTAGGTAATAAAAATGTAGGCCGTGCAGTGCTCTATAATTTTTAGCATTTTAAAATCTGTTTTTCACCCTTTTAGTCGAAGTTTCAATATTTGCTGCTTTCCGAAAATGTTCCCTAATATTTGCATAACTATAGTAATTGAACTAGTAATAAAATAGTGTGTGCATATTTTTTTATTTTCAAAATTTATATTTTGTTTATAGTCTTATAGAAAGTTTATTTTGTTTTATTGCAATTTGAAATAATGCAAACTTACCCTGTCTATTATGGCGATGCTTATGATTAGCTTCCACTTGAAATCCTAGAGAAAGGCACAGCACAATCACCACAATTGTTAACTTGATCATCGTGATGGTCACTTCACAAGAGTATAATCATCATCATATAATATAATTGTAATAATCGTAAATATTTCGTTCGTATCGGCACGTGTGTATGGTGATGTGGAGGCAAACGGCACGCATGAGCCTCGAGCAACACCTAAACTGGCACTGAACACAAAACAAGCCGAAGAAGTGCTGCCGATCATCAAGTGGGGGTATACCTCCTCACCACAATACCGATTCACTATACAAGTCAAACTCGATCACTGACTATGACTTCCCACAGGGTTGTCACATTCATCGAAGATACCATCAGAAGTTGCATTGCTCTTATACAGGCTCCAATCAACATATTCATTACACATTATGATGAATCTCATATATATAAGGAATCTAATAGGACACATACACGTTCAGCTTAACTGTCAGTTTTTTTTATTAAATAAGAGAAAACAGTTCTCTGGAATACCAGAGAACCTACATCTCTATGTGAAGTTGTATATTAACATAATTCCTTATTCTTAGGCAAATTAGGTACATATTTACACTTACAAAATATAGAATAATAATATACAAAATAAACGAAAATAAAGAAAAAAAAGGTAAAAAACTTAATATAATCAGTTGAACAGATCATGTGTGGGTTACCAAAGTGATGATTTTGCAGACGGCTTGGCGCAAATTACAATCCGAAAAACGCAATCAACCAGACTTAGTCCAAGTGGATGTAATCAAGTGCATTGACGTATTCGAGCTCTACTATGATTTCCTTTATAATATTGCTTGTTAATTAATTGTTGTAAGATTATTGTGTTCCGTCCAAAAATTCAAATAGAATAAATAATACATCGCACCACATAATAAAAAGTGTTCTACAATTGTAAGCAATCGAAAACCTTTTTTAGCCTCTTGGCCAAGCTTTTCTAATCACTTCTCCATTTCTAATTATCTATTGTAGTATTATTTGAGTTGGGAATTGCTCCATACTTAACTCGTAACAGGTGGATGCGCTTTTTTAATATTATATTAATAATGTAATTAATGTAATTATATAAATATTATATTAATAACAAATATTCACTTATTTTTATTAGAAGTAATTTTTCGTTGAAAAAATATTATTATAGCGCTTTTTGCATTCACGGTGTAAGCGCATTTCTAAGTTAAACTATTTCAAGTGTACGGTATAATTGAAATTGTGTTAGTTTTTATAGCACGAATGATTCTTATTGGTCAAAATCGATAGCAATCACTGTGGACATATGTAGTTTAGTTTAGTTTATGTAGTTTAGTTTAGTTTTTTGCGGTACACCGATACCATCGATATATTAGCAGGCCATACAACTGGATATATAAATATCAAGATGGCTGACCAAGTAGATGAGTTTGAATAAGGCAATACTGTAATCAAGGTGATTAAAAGTGTTTAAAGAACAGTAATCTAGAGCAATGTACACCTCAATCGAGAATTCACACGAATTGACATTTAAATCACTTAAACCATTAGTATTTTTCAAGCAGACTTGTCTACTTGGTCCGCCATTTTGATATTTATAGATCCAGTTGTATGGCCTGCTAATATATCAGTGGTATCGTGTAGACACGGTAGTCGTAGGAAGTTTTGTTCAAAATGCGGGCTAAGATGAGATGGGGGACTGGTCTTATCATTTTATCCCTATGAACCCCTAGAACTTTGACCTCTATTATTGTAAGATTACATTCAAAATACGTCAATACATTCTGTTAATAATTAACAAATGTAAATATAGCTCCGTGAATAACAGCGCTTGAGAAAACCGTGCACATGTTTTCAATAATTGATATCTTTGTAAATAGAAAATTCAGGTTTATTCAATTAAGGAAAATATTTATTGGATTGTAAAGTGAATACTGAAGCCAGAAAAAAAGTTTATCTCATAAATGTAGATAATTTATCCTCAATATTTTAATAAAATGGACGTAATAAATAATTGAGATGCATATAGAAAGGTCATAATGTTAAATAAAGTCGATTCAATCAATGTTTCGCCTACTTTTTTTACAAATAAAAAGGAATTATTTAAAATCCCCTTTTATCCCCTTGTATTAAGATATGTTTAAATAACTCACCTGACTTCTGAAGAATCTGAAAGAGACTAAATTTAAAATAAAACACATAATGTTACTATTCAGCGACGACACTTTTTTGGCGTCACAAAACCTCATTTATTGTTTATATCAATCGGTATTTTTTGCATTTTCTTGTTAAACATCAAAAAACCATTCATCACAATAAATTTTAAAGCGACACACACAATGATGGGATAAAATAGATAGAGGAGTTAGTTAGTAATACATATAAATATCATAAACGATTATTGCCGTTACAAATCGTCACCGACGCATTTGTATCAAGACAATTCACAATTGCTGTAGAAATCATTAAAATATTCTCTCTAAACAAGTAAAAATTTCCTAAAATTGTATCAACTATTTATATTTTTCTTATTAATTCCTATATTTATTATATAAATCTATTCAAATAATAATAGTTCTCATTACAATCGATTAATTAATAATTACACTGATCTATATGGTTTGTATTGTTAAAACACATTGTTATGCAACATATTATTAATTTATTAAAACGCTAAGTAAGATGGTCATTTAAAAATGTTTACGTCTTCCAGTGAAAGTACTCAAGGACTGGTCCCTTGCTTCGAGCAAACATTTTTTTAAATTTTTTTCATGTTCAAGACATTCATCAGAAAAATACATCTGGTAAGCGGAAAGTAACAGAATCTATGGAAGAAAGCCAGGATTATTCTGTTCGTCGTCGGGTGTTTTCACGTATATAAAATTGTATGATATACTTCCGAGATTCGTATATATATATATATTTATTTATTTATATTTTATAAAAGTCCGTAAATTACATAAATATATTATGTATATCATACGTAGATTACTAGAAAGGTATTGTCTCAGTACATATATTTGCTGCACGCACGCACTAAAACCATACAAAGATCGTTCAAAATCCATTTCCAAAAAAAAAAATTGCTGCTTTTCAAAAGCGTTTTAGTCATCTTTGCAAAATACCATCTCCAAATATCAAAAGCATCTCCGTTTATTCTGTGCGATGCGCGCAATAGAAGGAAACTACCACTTATAGTTTAGTTAAACATTAATGTATGTTGTATGTCGATATGGTTAAATTGCGTCGGATATAATGTTAATGTTTAATCCCCCGAGAACTGAAGACGTTGTAGTGAAAAATCTACAATCAAAACTACTTCCCGCATTAGAATAATCATATTGGCAGTACAAAAAGTCGATCTCGTGCTCTGAGTAATTGTGCTTATCATTATAGTAATCATGTAAAGTCTTCTAAAAAAATTGTCTCGATAGAAAACGGAAGGCTTAAACGTTATTAATAATACATATATATGAATAATGGGGTTAATACTGAGAATCAGATGAAATACTGGAAGTGATTTTGGTCTTCTTTGAGATGTATCGAACAAAAATAATAAAGAAGACAGGATAGCTGTATTAATTTGTTAACAAATTGACTCTTATCATATCAACATTGTAACAATCTGCCGAGTAAAACTGTTTATACTATTAAATCTTAATTGTAATATACACACCTTTGAATGATTATAGTTTTAATTTAATTAACATAATATTAATTAATCAGTCCAAGCTGACGTATCTTCTTATAACACTTCTACTTCTAACAATCAATAATTTAAGATTTGTCGTAAAAATGAAATAAAAGTGTTGTACAAATATAAATTAAAATATGGGTACAAATACGACTATAACACAAAAAAAAACAACATTACGCGTTAATAATAAAAATTATTTAGGAGCGACAGCTGGCCCAATACACTATTATGACAACGATTATTTAATTATTGAAAAGCGAAAGTTTTGTCGTGAATCGTCTGCTGTCGCTCCTCGATTTTGGTCATAACAGATTTCCTATTAAATTTGCTATAAAAAATCATTACTTTTGGCTATTCGGTGTAAAATTGATCTATTGCTTATCCATGTGTGATATGTAGTGAGGGGTGTATTTCTGCGGATATGTTCTGTAATGATGATGATTTAGGATAATTGTAATTAGTGATGATGGAATCTATATCGCCATTGTGATGGTGGGTGTTATAGGGAGAAGGCTACGGCGGGCGCTGGTCTCCTCCCTTATTGTTCAGGCTCTTCAACTTGGTCACCCTGCGAGGCCTTACCGGGGCCGCCTCTGAAAGCAAACAAACAACGTCATCAATTAGCAAAATTAATAGCACCCTAAAATGGCTTATGAAACATTTTTTTATTCTCCACCTCCGTTAGCTCTTTCTCCGTTTATTTATTGCACAAGGGGTTTTTATGAAGTGGGTGGCCCGAAGTTTTCCACCAAGCTTTTGATAAATGAACTAGCTAATTTAACACCGTGACCTTATTTTTTCAAAAAGAATAATAAATTTGAATCTACATTTGACACATTTTGTCCAGAAGTGTCATGTGCGTATTGTTTTCATACATATACTCGGGCTATGGCCACATGAAAATTGTAGTCCCTAAAATCCAATACTCGAGAGCAACAAGATTGTCCTTACATCATCATGATCATGTAAATTGTTTACATAGTGACATATTATTTGTCGTTGAATATATCAAGCAACTTTAAATGACATTCTTTACCATATTACGTGTAAGACGGTGTAGTTTTATTAGAAAGATCGACAAGTCACAGATTAACAGTACGAGCGATAAATGTAGCGCTTCGAGTCAGATTTTAGGGACTACAATATTGCAGGTGGGCACAGCGTATGTATTAGTGACCGGCCACGTTCGAACGTTTGAACACAATATTGCATAACCATGGATGTGCGCAATTGAACGAAAATTAAATTACTCTTTCCGCATATGACTCTTTATCGTTCTAAAAAACATCATCCCCACGCGCTTCTGAATAATCGCATCCCATTTATTCATAAAGGTGCACCCGTCTCCCCTATGTATGGTTCGGAAAGAGAGTAATTTAATATTCGTTCGAACAGGCATATCCACCGCCACCGATATGAATCTCTCAAAACTAGATGTATAAATATCAAGACGGTAGTCATGCAGTCTGAGTAAGATAATTGGTCCAAGAGGAAAACCAACCGCGCTTGATTGGTGTAGCCTCTGTCAAACTCTGTGCTGTGTTCCGTCCCGATCCCTTTCGGGCGTACTATGGGCCGGTTTCTTCAAGTCGTGTTAAATCTCGAGCTCGTGTCACTGGGCGATTTACTTGCTTGCTTTTCTTCAACTGACAAATCCTAGCTCGGGGATATCAAGGTGCTATAGCTAAATCTCGAGCTCGTGCTATATTTCCCCTTCCATTCAAGTTTCGTGTCGAATGCGGCCCTACATGTAATATCGGTGGTGACGGCACATATATGTAAGTGCATGACCCTTCTATAGATATAAGTTCATTACTGTACGTCACAACATTTATGAGTTCATTCATGTTCAGAAATCCAGAATTCCTCACTAGTTGAGATGAGTAGGTAAACATTTCATTATGATTTTTGCCAATTGCTGTTCCTTGCATTAAAGTTCATTCTAGTTCACATGGGGTCTTGCGTGTTTATATCAAATTAAGACCAATGATGACTTACCTAGCAGTGCTAGACGAACCACTCGTCTTTGTGTGGTTGGGCGGCATTGGAGTTTGCAGTATTCAATGCTCCGCCGGTCGCCGGTATCGGATGGGACAGGCCCGCGCCGCCCCTTCCTGCCCCACAGGGTGCCACCAGTTTCCCGGCAGCAATTCTGTTTGTGCCACATCCATCATTTGTTGCTGAAGATGTGTTTGCTGTTTCATTGCTGATCCGTTACTCCCGTATACTTGTTGTACTGTAACACATTGCATCATAAATAATCCATTGATGAACCAATCCAATGCATTTTATATTACTCACATTGAAGTTGAGAATTGTTGACTTGTCTATTTGGTGAAGATCTTCGACAGGCACAGAGAGCAAGAGCAACGGCGCACGCGCAAATCACAAGAACTCCACTAACAGCTCCTACTACGAACCATGGCATCTCCATACCCAATATTGTACCTGTTTCTTGACCTATGCAAAGAAAATTCAATAAAAAATTAAATATCAATACATTTGATAGTTGGGATGAAATTTTACTCGTTAAAGAAAATTATGAGTACAATAATGGACGATAGCTTGTAGAAAATATGTAATGGAACGAAGTGAGAGGAAGGCCGACTTTCCTGAAACAGGCGAAATCGCATGACCAAGTGCATTTTACAAGGAATCTGTGAAACTTTGTAAACTTTCGATCTGGATCGGCGAAAACTTACAAATGACGTTATTCTACGTGCGGTATGAAAAGTTTTTTTTATCACATTGAAAAACCGGAAGAAGATCCACTCGAGTTTATTTCAATTATGCAAATATTTGAATAATCTCACAAATACGGTAAAAAAAGTCGAGGACTAACGCTCTTTAATTTGACAAAACCAACAGAGTTAAATTTTTTTTGTTTTTAAATGTAACTCTATTCTTTTAAAAACTTTAACAAAATGTAGAATTGTACAGTAGCATGTTGTTCGTCAGATTGCCTATAGCACCGGCGTACAGCTTCATAATAAAATGGGAGATACGTATTTTTGAGAACACGAAACACACACTTTATAAAAAAGTATTCAATATTATCTATTGTTCAGGGTTTGCATGGAAAGATCACAATCACAATATGAGACCAAAAATTAAAGCAAAATATTCTAAATAAGAAATTAAACAATCCATACTAGTTTTATTCACAATTACAGCGCAGTTCTGTCGTTTTTATTAAAATCACCCAATTAATCTTTAATAATAATATATAATATTGCCGTCGTGTTACTTACTGTCTATTAAAATTTTTGCCTAGAGGATATGAGATTTTAAAATTAATTATATCACTGCGGTTGCGGTCTTTGGATTAAGGCTCGCGGGTATGATTTTATCTTAATTAAATATTTTCATTAGCTTTGTGAGGGATCCTTTAATGTTGTAATACAAAATAGACATTTCTCAGCCCGCGGCTAAATTTCAAGATAAAGGTGATTTTATATAAAGCTTACTCTGACACAAATTGCTGCTGGTCTCATCAGATCCATCATCACAGTGATCGACTCCATCGCAAATAAGATCAGCACTGATGCAAAACTCCCTCAAGTTGCACCTGAAGTCTTTGCAGCCGTGTTCTGAAAAAAATATGAAATATTATAATGTGATAAAAGAGATAATGATTTAAAAACCTAAAACACGAGCCAAAACTTTCAGCTAATTTAAACTTTTAGTAAATTTGATAAAAATTAATGTGTAAAGTTTCAGCCGGTCTCCAAGCAAATGTTTTGGATGGCCAGTGCTGTGTCAAGATTAATTATCGTATTCTCTCTAACATTGCATTTAAAAGGAGAGCTGAGAATTTAATTTAATTATTTGCATTCTTTCAAAAGTAAGGCAAGGCGTATTTAAATATACATACATAGGCTAAATATTTATGTTGATAATTTATTATTAACATTTATTGAAATTAAGCTAAGCATAGATATAAAATTTCAAATAATTATTTTGTATCATAGTTTGTTTCTATTACCAAAAAAATAAATTTACCCAAGCCATTGATGAATACCAATTAATTAAATTCAAATAGTTGATAGTGTTAACGTCTGGGTCTATAATTAAAGATATTTATTTTATGTCACTTATTTTGGAAAATAAAATATTGAGAAGTTACACAAAATAAACTTATTTACTTATAAAATGCCTATTCATGTGATTTTGTAAATACATAATACTGTCTTTTTCACACCTGGATATAATAATATTTTATTTATTGTTCAACTATTTATGTATAAAAATACTGAGTAACTAAATACATGAGTAATAATCATGGTTAATTTTAATTTAATTTACATTTAGGTTTAACCTAACATGTAATATTACAACTTCATAAACATAACTAGTTTATGAAGATGTTGTAGTTAATGTTAGTATATCAACTTATTCTTGATGGAAAGGTATATCTGGTAAAATTTATTTAATAGCTTATAGTAAAACTGGATTTTAA
This sequence comes from Agraylea sexmaculata, assembly GCA_022606485.1. NCBI lineage: Eukaryota > Metazoa > Arthropoda > Insecta > Trichoptera > Hydroptilidae > Agraylea > Agraylea sexmaculata. The sequence continues at coordinate 46,037 of JAGTTH010005313.1, forward strand.
GGTCGAGAAAAATAAACGTTCAATTTAAATCCTTCTCGTTTTTCATCATGATTATAAATTGCACAAACATAATTAATACTGTAATTTCAATGTTAATATACAAACATTTATGTACATATTCCAAGACGAAATTATTCTCAAAAAATGCTGATTTTTTATTTTTGTGTAAGAGAAAAGGTTTAGTTGTTAATTATCAAAAGCATTGTGCACCAAGGGACGCATTTGAACATCGACGTCGTAAACTTTAACTGCCCATAAAAACTGCAACCGACAATTGTTTGATTAAAATCCTACATCCACCACGCAAAAGGTTGACTGAGTAAAAATAAAATAACTGACTTGATTGATTAAAATATTGCATAAAAACAGTCAACTGAACTCAAAAACATATATAAAATTTTACTTGAAATTAACCATTTTGAAACTCATTTATGAAATATGCATCATTATTCAAGTCTCTTATTTGGATATGTTTAAAAAACAAAATAATATACTTACTTGGATCTTTGACAGCAGTAATAACCAGTTTGAAACCATTGGATTCTGTGCCCCAATTGTCTGTCTTGTATTTCAGTGTAACAAAGTTAGTTCTTGTAAAAATAACGCCAACGGACTGCTTCGTATTCCTACATGATAAGTCGGCCTGGAATAAAAATATATATTGTAATCACAAATACTTAGAAGATTTTATTCATGCGAATCCATTCCATTTTGTATTCTGATATGGCACAAGCACCAGTAAGGGTTAAGGAGCGTGGCTACAAATACTGTTATAATATAAATAAAAGTCAATGATTTGATCGGTTATTACGTCTGGGATGATGTAATCAATTGATTTTTTTCTTTTTTTCACCACTTCAATAGTTTTTTAATCAACAATAATTGAAACTGGAATTTTTTAGTCAATATTTTAAGAGCTCAGGGGATGAGGCGCATGGCTACAAATACTGTTCAAATTCCACTCAAGCAAAAAAAAAAAAATATATATATATTTGATCGTCTAGGAGATCGGGAATAATATTAATAAAATCTTGATCGATTGCCTAGATCCAGGTTTACTATGATTTCCTGGATTGAAAGGTAAATACTGATTATTAAGTCGGTAACCTGTGTAACTAGTAATTATAACTATAAGATCATCGACTGATAATGAATTAACACGTTGTTGTGTCTAAAAATCATTTTTTTTAAAACGCTCTCAAAATCCCTTCGGGGCTTATAAAAAAATATCTTCTGTATATATTAACAGTTTGAAATTTATTTAAGGTTTTGTTATTTTAAATACAAATTCAGCATTTTATTAATGTTGTTGTTGAAAATCAGTGGAATAGATATGGAATTCACTATTTCTATATGTATATATATATATTTTATATAAAACAATAGAAATTCATATATTCTGCACTAGCATTGGATGTAATTGAAATTCCACGAACACAAACTGTGGGGAATTATTTTTAATCCATTAGTTTTTTGGATGCATTTGGCACAATGAATTCGATACTTTTTTCGGTCATAACACGAGTTTGTTCAAAAACTGTATTTGTTAGTTTCATTGTGGTTTTGATTTTAATTTAAAAGAGTGATATTTCTGTTGTGTTGAAAACATAGAGCCAAAAGTTTGGTTAATCGTCGGTGCCTTTGTTTGGTGTGGTCGTGTCTGGATTTGCATCGAATAATGTTTACTCTTTACGATGTCCTTTCAAATGAATATTGTACATATTGTGGTCGACTATTTGAATATGAAATTTTAATAAAATCCGTTTGATTGTCGTTCACGATAGAGGATGTGATCGTGTGTGCAGAAACGAGCATTTTAACTAATAGTAGAATTTTGAATTAGTATCCTATTATCTAAAAAAACCTTAGTAAAAGTATAATTTGTATTTAAATAATGAATAAATGGTTTAGAAAGGAGGAAGCTGGTTGAATAAAAATTAGTCATTAACGCATTTATCACACTTAATTGCATTTCATATGTTATTATTATTTAAGACATGAAAAAAATTACTAATCGAACAATCATAATTATATCAGTACAGTATTTTGATTAAGTACAGAGAGAGAGTTTAAAGCCGGCCAAACAAAATACGAAATCCGTTCGCAGCGAACTGTTAATGGGTGAAAATATATAAATATTTAGTCAGATTGTACACGCACGGGACTGGAACTCGATAGTTTTTTTCTTATATATATATATTTTAATTTTCACGCTTTAAATCAATAACAATTTTTATAAATGTCCACTAGAATATATCAAGTTGGTAAGAAACTGTGGATAAAATTATACATGACAATATTCATTCAGTATTTAAAATACTAATGGTTAATTAAAAATAAATATGCATTTCTTGGCAACATTCTAAATTTGATTTACAAGTAAAATAAGAGAATTTTCTAAAATATAAATTTAATGTATTGTAAAGTATGTATATTCAAGCATTGCACTTAATGTCTGCCTTTTACAAGAGGGATGTTGGTAGGCTTTATGTCTGCTAACCAGACGACCAAAGTGGTTGCTTCTTCAAAATGTATGGCATTTCGTATATGTAAATGAACCTTCTTGTTGCTGGAATATTTCATAAAATAAACCACAAAGAATAATGAATATTATTTATACGAAAAGAGACCACATCAACACCATGTCACCGCATAAATAATATACGGACCACTTAAAACCTATTATACTCGTATTGTAGAGTTCACTATAAGCGAATATTGTATTACGTTAATTTTAAATCAAAATTAATAATAACAGAATTACAGCTTAGGAGAAAAGGCTATAAATTCTACGATCATTGGTTCAAATCCCGCTGCAGTAAAAAAAATTGATGGGTTATTATGACTGGAAGATCGGGAATAATTTTAATAAAATCCCGAAGAATCTACTTCCATCCAGGCTCACTCTGATTTCCTGGATTGTAAGGTAAATACTGAGACGATTATTAGTAAGAGTAAGGATCACCAACAGAAAATAAATTACACGTGATTGTGTCTAAAAAACCAAAATTCGTAAAAACATTCTATATGTATACTTTATTTATTTATGTAAATAAATAATAGTAGGAGATTAATATAATTTCTACAAATATATATGCTTAAATTTATTAAACGAATTGATATCTAAATGTATTATAGACAGTCAGGCAGAGCCGCTCTGTTGGTGAACTTTGTAACTATGTAGTAATAGTTAAAATCACCGACAGACATTAAATTAACACGTTGTTGTGCCTAAAACACCATTATTTGAATAAAATCTTATTTAATTGCCTTCAGAGCGTATAAAAACAAATATTTTTATTTTTATATGTACATATGTTGTAATTAATTTACGTTCGTTACGTCGTTATACGTTCTGCAAGTTTCTATACAAAGTCAGCAATTTTTGTTTGATGTTTGCTCACTCCGCAATCATAGACAAAATCTTTCGAGCATTGTGCTGTTTATTCTTAATAATATTAATTATTTATATGTATCGAAGCTATATTATTAGGAAGTTTCTTGTAATTACAACATCCAATTAAGGGTAGAGATGTCAGGTTTGCCACTCACACTAGACTATTCTCACAGCTAATTACTCTCTTCTCGTTTAGTGCAACACATTTATTATTTAAAATATTTTAGTGCCTTAAAAATAGTGTATTTTAGTTCAAATCGACTGGTACTATAAGTAGGACTAATATTTAATTAATAAACTTAGCATATCACATTTAAAATCATCACTTATATAAAGTCTAATATTGAAATGAACTTCTGTTGGAAATAGAAGCAATATTAACGCGGACTTTTATATTTTTGGACATGAAATTAACAGCAAGAAAATCAGCAAAATCATAAATTATCTAAAAAAATGCATCTTATCTATTTTTGATCCACACGTTCTCCATTTTCTTTGAAATGTGTATAATTTTTTACCTTTTTTGTATTGCATCGATTTTCTGCGATCATCATAAATTACAATGTTTTTTTACTGTAAGAAAAACTGCGGATTATCCGCAAATCTTTATAGTTTATCTTGCTTTCAATATATGTATCACAACAATTAGGAAACTATAAAATGATAATTATAAGAATTGGCATCATAGTTTGAATTAGTTCAGTGAGCATGAAACGCTTGTAAATTAATGAATGTTTTCTAATTTCCTTTTTAAAGAAGCCGTGCAATAGCGGTCCGTAAACAAAAGAATATTATATATTTTATGTAGGAAGGCCCCGATGCATTTTAATAACGGTGAATGAAATGTGCTTTGTTCATTCCAAAGTAACATCATTTAATGTTGAAAATAAAAGCAATTTATGGCAGAGACCAAGAAAAGAGGAAAGAAGTTCCGCCACTCCTGTTTTCCTTTGGTGTATTTTCAAAACGGCTCGTTGGCTTTCCGGCAAAGCCACAGCCTTAAAAACTGCATTTTTATACAATATTATGTTAGTATTCTTATCAAAAGAAGCATCCCAAAGACTCTGTGAACTTGGTTCAATGAAAATACATATGTATCTTGTGTTTAATTGAAGAGCCGCCTCGTGGCCCAGTGGTTAGTGTAACGGATTCGTGAGTGAAGACTCCCGGGTTCGATTCCCGGCACCGGAGTCACTTGGTAGATCTAGCTTAGCAAACTAGATCTTAAGTACTCATTGCTGTGTGGTGGCCTGGGAAACCATCTCTACTAAATTCTCCCGTAAAGGCCAAGGTGGCCTGGCCAACCCCTTATAAAGGGACTCCCGTCAACAGGGAAGGCGTCACGATATAAATAAAAAATAAAGTTTAATTGAATTATTTTCCGGAATAAGAGATAATTGCAAGTACTATATAAACCTTACAATCCTTGATATAAGAATAAACCTGTGCCTAGAAAATAGATGTAATTTTATTAATATTATCTATAATATTATAGTCTTAATCAAAATAAATATTCAAGCTATTACGTTGGTTAAAAAATGTATAATTATATTGATTATATATATTTACGCAGTCTGAATATAAGTCTACACTCGACTTCGACTAGTCGAAAAAAAAATTTAAGCTTTTGAAATTATCGATAAATTTACATAAACAAGTAACGAGCAATTCCATTATATTTCTCAATATTTATGAATATTATGATGAATTTGCGGTATTTGGACGTCTGATTAATGTTGTGAGAAGACCCTTGTTTCAAGTTGACAACCTTAAATTGGACCTTCGTCTTCATTCCCGTGAAAATATATTCATCTGAAGGACATTTATTACATTGCAATTATAATTAATATTAAAGTGAATAATGGATTATTATTTATACATTGTAAGAAAAAGGGAACACAGAATTGAGGGGGTTGAATGTAAACACATGCGGGAATGAGCCATAAAATTGATTTTGGGAAATCCAACGAGAAAAATATACATCCTTTATTGAATAGGGGTCGAGTTGGGGAAAATATCATAGAGGTTTATTGCTTCAAAAACATCATACGTAATGTGTTTTTGGGGTATGTGGATATTTTGTTGAAAAGTATGTATGGTTATGAACAAACCTTGTGTGTTCCTACAGCGTGTGCTCCGTCGTATACAAATAGATGATCATTACAGTCGAGCTGAAGCATATCAAATCTCAACATAAACCTTTGCAGGATAGAATGGGTCTGAAAGGTGATGACACAATCCAGGTTCCTCTCATTCTGAGACCATAGAACTGCTCCGTCTATTTTCCGGTACAGCTGTTGCAGGAAGTGGTTCTTGCACAATGACTGCATGTAGTCTGAAAGGGAAAAAATAAATATACTCACAATTTTTATAAATGCATTATTAAAGCTCGTATTCAAAGTAAATAAAATCGAGATAAACAATAACATGTCTAATATAATTAAACTAGAGTAATTTATTTTTATTTATTTATTTATTTCCATATACACGCTCAGAAGAGCTTTTTTATAGACAAAACAATACTATAATTAAAAAAAAATGTTTGTATATTATAGTTGAATTATAATTGAAATTTTCAATTTATTAATGTTTTTTTTATGGTCTGCTTGGTTTTTTAATAGGACGGTTAAAAATTTAGTTTTGATTTCATTTTTGCTTTAAAGTAGTTTTTTTTATCGATTAGAAAAAATTTATGATTTTTAAAATGAAGTAAAAAAATGTGAAATTATTATGCATTATAAAATTAAATACATCTAAAAATATTTAATATTTTTAAATGCTCTGATTTGTTCTTAATACGAAGATAATAAATTGTTTGTTTTTTCATTCGAAAGGAGTTTGAATGTTTTTATTAAAATTATTTATAAAATAATATTATGCGGTTTTCACACGATGACAACACTCATCACAATTTTTAGTCTCCCGATTAATACTGTTTTTCGAGAATTGTCTCTTATTATGCATTATTAAATATCTCTAATATTATTTAAAAATTAATTTAATGTTATTATAATTTAAATATCCATTTCGATATTTGAGATATCTATTGATTGTAGTAAAATAATTATATGAAATATAATTCTTCCATCTGGTAACACATCAGTGTTACCAGATGACCACCAGACCACCAGGTCGAAGGACCCGCACATACACACACCTTAGACAATTATATATATTATATATTATTGACCTCCGTCCGATTTTCAGTACTACACCATAAGGAATATCACATGTAATTGCCATTTGTAGAATATGGCAATTAACCTATAAATTTAGCTTGATAGACTATAATTATATATTTCACTAAATAATAAGAAAGTTAAAGTATTAATAATTGTCTATAACAATTTTAATGTTTAGTAAAATAGTACAAATTCAATGTATAGAAATCATCTCTTTCACGATATCAATCTTCATTTTCATTATTGAAGTTTTTCGATCAATATCACTTTATAATATTTATTATTTAGCTTTCATTACAGTGAATTAGTTATATTAAATAAAAAAATATAGATTCGGGAAATTGAAAATGTACAATCACTACAATGACATGATTTACACACCTTTTTCGTGAATTTCAACTAATAAAAAACAATTAAAATAACCTTCTAAATAATTTTCTGGGACATATTAAATAAGTGATTGCAATAGATTGTTTTATTTGACTGTTTGAATTTATTACTTGAATCTGAACTGTTAAAACCAGAAATTGAGTTCCGTCTTAGGTCGTTTCTGAAAACGAGTTTTCAGGTTCATTTGCCATTTATTTCTATACACATTTATGACTTTTTCATAATTAAAAAATACAAAAAAATGGTGTCTTCAAATAAATGGTATTTAACTAATATTATATTTAACCACTTCTTCATGAAAATTATTGATGATGTGAAAAGTTTATAAAAAGATTTATATTAGATATTATGTATAATGCAAGCTCAAAAGTAGCTTCTTAGATGTATTGAACAAATCATTCTCAAAGTCACTTATTTTTATATGATCTGAAAAGGTAGGTGTGTAGGTAATAAATTATTGGAATTTTAAATATCTCAGCTTTGTTATTAATGCTTTGCTTAAATCGATTTAGATTTGTTTGAAGTATCGACAAAATAATTTTACCGTCCGTCGTCGGTTAGTTTTAATGAAATTTGTAAGAGTGAAGTAAAGCAAGGCAACAGATTGCTTTTCAATAAGAGGACAATGCAGAGTATAGGATTTGTTCGCTTTATGAGTTTCGTAGCCGACGGGAACAAGTTACTGTAACTTGTACTTGTACGTATTGCACAACAACAGTTTTCACATAATGAAACCTTCTACTAACAGATTTCGACAGCAGCTTACAGCTTCCATCATTTTATTTATAATTAATATTAGAAGGTTACTAGAATGCCATACATTTTTTTTAATCCGTTCACCCATTGAAATCGCTATTTACGTTTGTCGCGCAGTAAATTTGATAGACGTGCGTTTTTGTATTGTTTAGGTTCCATTCAGTGATATATAAATCACATTCAATGGTCGTTGAAATATACCTTTATTGAGTTCAATACCATGGAAATAAAAATGTAGTGAACCCTTTAAAAGCATTCGTTTTCATTATACTGGAGGGATATTTTTGAACGATGATTTATAAGGATAGTTTGTCGAATGCGATTATGAAAGATTCTAAAATGTGATGGGCGCTTCGAAGAACCTTTATCGATTTATTCAACTCATAAATTTGTGTGGTAGCAATTAGTTTTTTTTATCTTGAATATAGCCACATTAATATTTTAATGAAAATTATTTCAATATTTATGTAAAATTATGAATATTAGTTTTTTTTTCAGTTAACTCTGATATGGAGGATAGACAATTATTATTAAAAATATTGATAAATATTTAAAATATATAAATATTTTCTATCCCTAATTCCCTCAATTTTAAAAACTCAGTGAATACAGTCCCTTATCCGGAAACCATATATATTTGGGATACTTGACCAAAAATTACTTCAGCCTGTATCTTTTTTGTCTAATTTTCATAATGGCACAAATATCACATCCATACAACATAATATACAAAAAAATTTAAGACTAAATTAAAAACAAAGAATAAGAACATTAAATAAAATTTCTAATCAGGTTCATTTTCTAGTAAATTATCTGATCAATTTCCAAAAAAATCCTAAAAGTTATAGATCTTGATCTAGAGTTTGACATAAATAATTATTCCTGAAAATTAGCAACCTAACAATTTTGTTGTTTCATATTTTTTTAATTTACCTTCAATTTGTATTCAAGTCCGGGTTTAATCTTATATTATAAGGTAAATATTGATTTTTTCCCATACTTTTATAATTGAGTATTAGGTACCTTTTATATCACATAAAAATGTTATTACAATTTATGATGTAAGATTTATGTAAAAAGATTTATATATCATGTACAGCTAAGTCTAATTCTAAGGAAATTGTTATGTATAAAGTAAATATTGAGTTGATTGTTAAGTCGGTGACCTGTGTAACTATTTAGTAATATTTAAGATCACCTAAAGAAGTTCTTGTGTCTAAAACCTTCGTAAAATGCTCCTACGGGCGTACATAAATAATTAAGAGCAACTTGGCTATTAACAACCTTATATCCACTTATTAACAGGCGTAGTCAGCTGTCACCCAAGAATAAGCTACTTCTTTATAAATCAATTATCAGACCGATTCTCTTGTATGGATGCCCAGCTTGGTCTACTGCGGCAAAAAGTCATATTAATAAAATTCAAATTGTCCAAAACAAGTGTCTAAAGATGGCCTTGGATCTTGAACCTGGCACATTTCTTAAAGAAGTCCACGAGGACATTAAGTTAAAGATGATCAAAGCAAATATCGCAGATTTGAGTAAAAAACATTACACTAAAATGACTAACTTCCCGACTAACCCAATCATAAGACATGTAAATAAAACCAAATATGTCTCGAGGAAACGTAAGTTCATTTTACCAATGAACTTCCAAAACTGATATTATTTTTAAAAATAAAATAAAAATTCTAATAATCCACAAACAAATTGTTATTTAGTTTTTAAGCATTATATTTTGTTAATATTGCTTTTATCGTTGTTATTATTTATTAATTATCAAATTTGTAAATGGGTTTTTATTTTTTTTCCCATTCTTTCTATAATTAAATACTATTACTCATGTCAAATTTAAATAAAACATTCTCATGTTAGTTATAGGTAAAAAGATGTAAACACTTTGTACACCTAAGTCTATTTCCAAAGATGTATTGTTCTATCAATCAATGTAAAAACTTATGCATAATAAAGAAATTGTAATAACAATAGGGCGTATATAAATACATAAATATTATAGTGATCAAAGTGATGAATCTTCAGGATGTAATGTCGGTGTGTCAAAATGCCGATAGTATCAAGGGGTTGTTTCTTTGCACTCGTTGAGTGACGATAAAGCAGTTGATGTATGGCGAGGACGGGGGCTGTTTGTAAGCATACAGACAGATGGGTGAGGATAGATAGACTCGCCTTGGGCATTTTTCATCGAAAGCCTTACTACATATACTGAAGGATGCTAGTAAACGGACCCGCATACAAATAGGGCATCCACCACCAAAGGGATCAAACTGTCGGCGAGAGCCATGCGCTTATGAAAAGAAATGTCCCGCAAATGACTGAGCTCTTCACCCGCACTACATATTTCATATTACTATGGATTTTCAATGGGGAATTCTTCCAGACACTCTCATACCACAGAAATGACATATTGGACCCAATTTGAAACCCCACAAGAAAACATCAGCTTATTGCATTCTTTACCTTATTAATTTAATTAAATATATGTATATAAGAAATAGGGGTGGTATATATTATGTGACGTTTAGATCACTTTCGCTTTAAGCATTTTTTTAAAATTATTATTAAGAGAACACAGTCGTCTGAAATACCAGAGAACTTACATCTCTTATGGAGCTTTCTTTGAGGAGGTTTTTATACGCACAACGTGTTAATTGTCTGTCGGTGATCTTAACTATTACTAGTTTCACAGGTCACCGACAGAGCGGCTCTGCCCGACTTACAATACAGGAAAATCAGAGTAAACCTGGACCAAGACGATCGATCGGGATTTTATTAATATTTTTCCCGATCCCCCAGTCGTAATAACCGATCGAATCAATTTTAAAAATTATTGACTTGAATGGGATTCGAGCCTATGACCACAGTATTATAGCAACGCGTCTTATCCCCTGAGCTATCACGCTGGTATTGTGTTGAATATACACCCCAATTTTATAATGGATAGCCATAGAAATAGTGACAATATTATACGAGTGTAATAGCTCAGGGGTTACAAATACTGTGGTCATGGGTTCAAATTTCGCTCAATTTAAACATTTTTAAATTGATTTGATCGGTTATTACGACTAGGAGATCGGGAATAATATTAATAAATTCCCGATCGATTGTATCGATTCAGGATTACTTTGATTGTCTGGATTGATTTCAGGTACATACTGAGGCGATTATTAAGTAAGATCACCGACAGACAGTGAATTAACACGTCGTTCTGCCTAAAAACCACCACCAGATTCCATAACCACCAGAACCAGATTTCCTGGATTGTATGTAAGGTAAATACTGATGCAATTATTAAATTAGAAAGAGCCGCTCTGCCGGTGATCTTTGTAACTAGTAATGGTGTAAAAAACGCTCTCAAAACAAAAGCTTCTCGGGGCGTAAATAAATAAATAAAAAATATTTGTTTTCAACGTTATAGGCAATTAATAATAGTAACGAGATTTTTGCCGCTACCCGTTAGTTATTAAAAATTAGTAATGCCATTATAAAGTTTTTATTGTGAATATATTTTATCAAAAAAATACAATTAAGTAAATGATCAATAATAAACCTACTAAAAATTTAAAAAATCTAATATATTTAGTAAGTGAAGTACTTAAAATAAAATTGAGTCAAAAAAGGCTTAGACGAAAATGATTAATAATGATGCAAATTTTTATTTAAGTCGGTATATTATTAAACATAAGATTGATCGTTATCTTTAAAAGATAGACGAACAATTTGAATATTATAATTATTTTTAGTAGCTTATTAATGTAAGTTTAGTTTGAGCAAGGCTTAAATAGTATATTATACGCAATATAACCATTGTATCATTTATTGGATGGTTGAATACTTTGAAGGATAGTATCAAAATTACATAGTGGAAATATCGCATTATTTGAAGGAGTATCTGGGCAGATTTATTATGGGTGCCGTGTCTGAGAGTTTTGAATTTCAAGAAGGTTGTGCAACACACAAGGCTTTAGCAAAGTCTGCCGATGTGAAATTCACACAGCCTTTGCTTCGCTTACAGCTCAATATTCTCAAACTTACCATAGAATAGTGGTGAAAATTTGCTACGGCTACGCTGAAAATAATATAGTGATGCAACCCGCCCAACACTACTTTTCAATTAGGTTTTTGGTCAATGTGTTAGGTATAGGTAGATGAGGAATTTATGACTAAGATTTGATATAAAAATGAACTGATTATAAATATGGATAAATTTATAGTAATAAAACCTCATGAATAGATCGATAACTAGTAAATAAACGTCACCTGAATTCTAACCAAAATCTTCATATTTTATGTGGAGGAAGGAAAGAGAGCAAGTTTGATTAAGTCCATATTTAATACATATATACTTTTAAATTTATTAATTTTTTTATCAATTAAAGAGGAATTTTTAAGTAAATGGCGCAAAATTATTCATATATAACATTTAATGAAGAATATGCCTTATATTGTTGATCGCCTTGACTTTGGGTAGAATTCCATATTGAAGACAATTTAAGAGACATGACTACTTCATGAAGATAACATAGAAATATATGTTATAGAATTTACTTTATTTAAATATGTTTAATATTCTTTATCAATGAATATAATCAAAAATATATTATTTAATTATGTTAGGTATAAAAATAAACATATTTGAAAACGGAAGGGTTGTTGATTAGGCAATAGAGTTTAAGTAGTATTTGTAAAATTATTTTAAGGAAATTTTTGTAACTAAGCTATATCAATTGATAAAATACTATCATTCGAATATGTGAACATTAAGTATTAATACATTATTTCAGCCACAAGGGAACTTTGTCACGCAACAATCTCAAAAGCGTTCAGGCTAACAAGTTAAGTACTCAAGTTAACAGGACCCGAACAACAATAATGTAGTCAAAATCACTTAACAAACTCTGTTAAGCTTTTAAAGAATATAATATAGATGTTGGTACATTTACTGGATATATATATATATATATTATTGCAGAGTGTAGAGGCATCGATGCAATATTCCACGGTAAAGGGAATCGATTCTGATAGAAGAATAGAATACTAAGACTATACCAGATGAACAAGGTAGCATTTTTCGATATCCGATATATTTTATTTAGAGTAAGGATAAGCGTGTTCCTTCTTACAGACTTTCATATACGCAAGGGATTTCTGTCGTTCTTGCGTCAACAAGATTTCATTTTGACTTGTTCCAGGAATAGGCTGGATAAAATGTCTTGTGTTATTTTAAATATCCTTACGCTTAATGATGTCATCATATTCGTTGAATACAATATGAACCCTTTTTATATTATACATAATATAATCCGGCGATCGATATTTTTTTGGCATGGTGGTTGTAGTAGAAGGATTTTCTTTGACTTGCCTTCTGCCAATATGAGTTTTGGGAGAAAGCATCAACAGACCTGCATATTGCTCACCCTTTTCAATTTGCCACCCCTTTTATAAAAATATATATATTCTTTAATTTATACCAAAAAAAGTTTTGTTCAATAATTCAATTCAAACCAATAAATCACTCAATACAAACACTTGATTGATTTTTAATATTTTTAAAAAAGATTTTATTTCCCGAATGAGCTTTTATGAACGATGCGTTTTTTAAGTCTCTAGAATATGATGTATATTTCATCATAATAATAAAGTATGTATATCATAGGAATGAATATGGCTGGTATGTCAGGATGATCCAGGATGGGACAATGGTGGGTCAGCACAATAGACCGAGGAGATGGTAGCAGTAAGTACTTGAAAGCAGGAGGAAGAAGAAGGTGGTTAGTGGGTGGGTAACCCACAATAGGTTAAGAAAAAAATAGATCTAGTCTACAAAACACGTATCGGACAGATATCCAGACCAACCCCCTCGCCCACTATTTAATACGAATTATAAATTATTAAGTAAATAATATTGACAATACGATTTTTTACGCTGATAAAATCTTTCATTACCACATATTATATAGTTCAATAAATATACAAGAATTTGTCCCTCAGCTTGTTAAGTACTATAATTATTTCCTAAAACTGTCTACATTAAAATTGATGTAAATGACAGAATGTTTAGGTACTACTGAAATATTACTGAAACATAGTTTAATGTAGTTTGCTTAGGTTAGCTTAGGTAATTTTGAGATGAATTGAGGAGTGTACAATCAAAAGCTCACAAATCCAGTTCAAATCAAATCTTCTTAAGAATCATAATTTTATAACATATTTTGACAATCAAACATATAACTTAGATATAAGAACAACCATTACAACCAATATTTGGAAAAAAAACAAAACTAGATTTAATTGATTTTGAATCTAAATGCCAAAATTCAAGGTTAAAGTCGTTATTGTTTTATTTTATTTCCGAACGCTTTATTTATTACATATAAGGTTTATGGATTTAAAAACTAATGTTCTATGAGTATTCTGGATTTTAAATGTAATGTAATTTCTCACTTAACAATTGATAAAGAGCGTGGGTTAAAAACAAATGACACACTCTATTTACGGTTCTGCAATCAAGTTAATAATTATTTATAGTATTATTTCAAAATGAGGTATTTGTCGTCAATTTTCTTGCAAAAGACGGAAGGTCTCTCCATTAATTAATGGTATTGGAGAACTCTTTCGGAATTTCCACAATGGGCGTAACTTTGATAGCTTGGTCTGGGGTGGAGATTGAGTGAGGGTGGTTAGGATTTTAGGGGTGGGATAGGCGTTTCCGTTCCGCCATTGTGACCATGATAACAATATCACGAATTAGCTTAAAACTATTGTTCCACCGGGTGGTGAGAGTCTATAACGATGAATATGGGGTTTTGCTCTTTCCAGACTAGCACAAATTATCATAAAGATAGACAGCTGCCTAGAAAATACAATATTTAGTGGTGAGTTCGAATTTCGTATTATCGATAAACACATTTTTAATCTGACTAAACATAACTAATATTTTGCACAATCAATTCAATTAGATTATTAAGTTATTCAATATTTTCATTTCATTTGAAAAAAGCATGAAAAATCATTTTGTGAATTCTAAAAACAATGCTAAAATATGTATATTTCTGACGGGTGAGATTTAATCAAGATTAACTGTCCACGAGTTACTGATTGGAAACGGTATGGGATTTTTCATTAAATGAAAGGTCGGTCTGTTTCACGCCTAAATGACTCCCACAATAGAATGGAGTTTTTATTAAATATTATATTATAAAAAAAGTGAAAAGATCCGAAAACGACTGAAAACTTTCAACTGTCCAACTGTTACATAATATGTTGAATACGGTGAATATCGATTTATCTATAACATATATGATTACAAAAAAGATAATACACTATAGAGCAAAATACGAAAAGTGGCCTTACGCTTGACAAAACACTATTGTTGAGATATCCTCCACAAAGTGGTCAAATAAAACTATACCTTAAAAAATAACTATTATTAAAAAAATATTTATTAAAATAACTATTATTATTTCAACATTTAAATTGGAAGTCCGATTAGAAAATTTAATACAAATAATCCTGAAAAAATGAAATATATACCTTACTATACCACACACCTGGGAATTAATCCGTGTCTTTCGGATACCGGTAAGGTGATCTTATCACTAAGCTTACGAGGCATATACTACAGTCGATAATAATTCACTTCTCATTTAAAAAAAAAACCTATTTTTACTGTATGCTTCATAAAAAAACAGTTTACCGATCACCCACTATTCTTGTTAAGCTTACACTTTGACCTTCTTATACAGTTTATTTTATTTTCTTTTTTCCCTCTATCTTCTATACAATATTTCCGATATAATATCTCTTATTTCCACGTCGTCGGCCCGACCAAGTGAATTTACTGAACCATATCTACAAAACGGGTGCCAAATCTAATCGTCAATGTTTCCTGTTTTTATTTCAGGCGTATGAGATTTAATAATTTGATTGATCGTGGTATAAACGGAAGAAGTTAATTAAAAAAAGTTCATTATTTGAAGATATGGAGGTGGTGTTTACGTCAGCCGGGAATTTATGGTACGCATCCGTTAGTCTGGGGCATTAGTGCCGGGAATATGGTCCCGGTATAAAACTGTAGCAAACGGAAATATCGGTCGTTATACAAATATTTATTACCACCTTGTGTTTACCTAATATTCTATACAACACATACATTCCAGTTCCACGGAAGCCTTATACTGGAATTGTAGGATTCATTTCCTCACATGACTTATTAAGAATATAGGTAAGTTAAAAATCGGTAAATGAGTCTAAGTATGGGTTATTAGCAGGTTTAAAAGAGAATTTAGTTATATCAACTAACATATATTATCCCCATTAATAACGGTAATAATTTAATTATAAATGACTATTAATTTCTATTATTAAATCCAAAACATGACTTAATAAAAGGTACCTACTAACTAAGAAAATTATATTTTGATTTGATGATGTATTTAATAATTGGTTGATTCCAATTATATATTTAGCATGAATGAGTAATTATGGTGTTTATTCTTATTTTTCTAAAGATTAAAATTATAATGTGAAAATTTATATTTACAAATATTGATAAAAGGCACAATTGTCTCTGTTCAATGTATTTTTAGAATTATATATGTTTATGTTGGGAATATTAAGACATGAATAATTTACATTATAAATTATGATAATAATTGAAATTCATTTATACACAATTTTTATAATGCGAAAAAATTATAATGGGTAAGTTCTTTAGGTATTCGGAATCGAAATGCTCTTACTTCGCGAATGAAAAAGGGCTGTGAAATATTTTTTTCAAATATTATGTTATGATAAACTTAATACATCATTATCTGAATTCATTATACATTAATTTTATTTATACTTGAATTATTGTATCATTTATGAATACATTTTTAATTCCAAAAAAACTGGTCGAAAATTTTTAGGTATCTTTAGTAAAAAGTTATGTTGTACGAACGAGGTTATATTATTAGTAAAATATTTTTCCTTTATATAGTTCCAATGAACTTAAGTAATCCGTAATCAAATTTCACTCTGGATACTGTAAATCCTGGAAAAGATTATCAGAAGCCCTTGGTAGGGATTCCGTCAAATGGGGCGGTGATACAATCCAACCACATTTAAATGGTGTACGTCTTTCCCTAATGGCTTTTTCTAGTTAACCTTGTTGCAACACTAGTCATGCTATTTCCTCATTCCGATCGTTATTATTATATTGTACACGAGCTGGATGTCGATTTGTTGTTTTTCATAAATAAGATATTTTTTATACAGTACGAAGATTACAAAGTAATTCATTTTTACAGGTATTTTTTTTTATATCATATTATAATATTTGCTCCTAGAGGTTTTCATTTAGTTATTTTAATGTGTTGGCGCGCAGTTGGCAAGCAGATGAGTTTGACAGACAGCCATCTTGATATTTATACATCCAGTTGGCCTGCTAAAATACCGGTGGTGTCGGTTGCCGAACTGATAAAGGCGTAGAACAGACATGAGTATTCGTTGTTGCTTCTAGTATCTAAATAAACAGGAATGCCAATCAGTGCCAAGCGCTGGTTCTCTCATTCGCGGAGATACATAAACGAGAATCAAAGAGTACCAACAAGCACTCATATCTGTGCTGCGCCTTATTTTATTGATAGTTTAAGACTTTTGAAAAGCGGCTTTGTCCGATGTAATTCTAATCGTAAACCTTGTTTAAGATTGTTCAGATTAGTAGCTTGAATAGTGATTTTTTAAATTAAGCAGGATCATTTGAAGTAACATTTCTCATTTCCTAACTTTTTATTCCGGTAAAATTGTCAAAAGGTAAAATTTAGGCCAAAAATTGTTTGGACAAATTGTACATGTAGATTATTTCTTATGATTATGTCGATTGAAAAAGGCACTACAAATATAATATGTTGTTCATATATTCAATAAATAATTTTTATTATGATATGCTATTCTCATTACAGCGAAAAAATGAGTAATCGCATCAATCTTAAACCATAAAAGAAGTAAGCCACTGTCTTTCTTTATAGAATAAGGGCGTGCAGTCCAGTTTGGTGTACGATATTTTGAGGTTGAATTTTCCATTCTGATATTTTTATGTCTTTTGTAAGGCAGTGCATTCTGCAAAGTTGGCACGCGAGTCGGGAATTCATCATTACTATCTACGGGAGAGCATCGAAAAGTGCACACCTGGACTCGAACCCACACAATAGTAATACCCCACAATACACAATGGAGGAGACACCATTAAATATATTGCCAAATTTATTGTCAGAATATCACGAAATATTTATAATAGAAGTAGAGAAGCCTCATTAGTTAAGTATGCGTAGAACACATAAAATAATATATGATAACAATTCCCAATAAAATAATATATGATAACAATTTATTATTATATGAAAATTTAAATCTTCTCTAGTTAAGTGACATTGGCGTTCTATAGAATGCATTTGATGCACTTTGATATTGCATCATCAATTACTTTAACGTGTATCAGATGTGGTTTAACCAGTAAAGTTTAAACTAACCCAACTTTAACATAACAACTTTAACTTTAACATTACTTATTGAAAATACTTATAAACAACTTATCTTTGTCATTTTTTTTAAATATGTGGTATTTTATGATGGTGATTAATTTATTCATTAAATAAAATAAAGAGTTATTTTAATTAAGTACTCGATATAGATATTTTTTTGGTTCCCATACAAATTTCCCCCCAAATGATGATTTCCATACAAAATACGTTATTTTGTTTTAAATTAAAAAATCTTACTTATCAACTTTATGTATACCTAATACATAAATAAATTTGATATTTTTTATTAATCTTTATATCTGTAAATGGTTTTTTTTATTGTTTTCCCATATTTTTTATTATTTAATTCTAATGTCACATAAAAATGTTATTCTCATGTTAGTTATAGGTAAAAAGATTCATATATTCTGTACACCTGAGTATAATTAATAAGATGTTTCGTTTTATATGAAAAATGTAAATATATTAGATATGTATTTTGTCAAATATTAATTGGAAAATATATAGATATATATATATATATATAATAAAAAACAAATCTTATTTCACAATAAGGATTATTTACGACCATATGTGAAGTAGTAGTTTTATATTATTTAGAGTTAATTAATAATGTATACTTTGAAATGCCATTTTCGGTTTCAGCTGTGACAAATTTGGTGTTGGCCGTCATAATTCACCAGAACGAGGCTTCACAGTGTCAGACAAGTGATATTTTACAGAATTTTCATGAAGTTATACATCAGCCAGAGGGTGTTTGTTTATTTATATTTGTATAACAAACAGTGTGTAGTTGTAGAATGATACAAAGTGGTAATATGGCAAAACAATTCAGCGAGTGTTGCATTCATTAATCACAGGATTGGGCATTGTTCGTCGACAGGATAACCGATCTATGAACTATACAATGCAATATGTCCAGAATTTATATTAAATTATTAATAATCATTCATTTACAAGATAAGTTTATTATAGAAAATCATCATTTAGCCAACTAAGAGAGAAGTAGCTATTATGAGTATTTTTAACATAAAAAAAAACAGATAGAACTACAAATGCCTCTGAGGAAAACGAATCACTTAAATGTATATAATATATTCTTGAATTTTAGTATAGGGAACAGTGTTTTATGAACCGTAAAGTATTATAAATAACTGAAAGGACTATAATATACATATTTATTTGTTATTATTTTTTTTAATATCATACTGTCATATTATAAAAGCTTATGTAATAAATATATGAAGGAGATTTTATAAACTTAATGAATGTTTTAATATCTTTAAAAATAACTCAATATTAGAATAAAGTACAGGTGAACATCCTGTATGTAATAAATGGGAATATATCGGGCTTAAATATAATCTGCTGGATTAAAATTTTAAATCCAATACCTAATAAAATTTCAGTTTTTTCCCGCAAGGTTATTATAAATATACATATAATTGATACCATAATTAATATTATATTTCGTTATTTTGTATATTCTTTCATAATTGACTATGGTCAGATAATGAGTTTTTTTTATCTTGCCCTTGTTTATTTGTAACTGAATAAAATATAATATGCATTTTGTGCAGATTCACCATTGGAATTTGGATTATTAAAGAGCTTATTCTACACATCAAAATTCAACAAAATGAGTATGTATGAGCTCAATTGATAATTTAGTTGGAAAGGGGATAGACATAGACAAAGCAGTAGTATGTTTTTAAACTAGAAATAGTCGTAAATCTTGTCTACTAGAACAGCGGTTCGTCGTTGTAATTTTCCATAGAGATGGGTATTGTCTATTCTGATACAGCTGCCACATGAAAATATATTTACAATAGTCAAAGCCTTAAAAAATACTCAAAGTCTTACAGATCGTGTAGCTTATATAAATTAATCAGAATTCATAGAAGAAGATGATTGACTCACGTTATCGGTAATTCAATAGCCTTTGCGACTACGACTTATTGTTATCCTGCTACGACGATTCTCAAAAGAAAAATATTACTCCAATAAATAAACCACGTTATTGTATTTTTTTAACTATCATGTTTTACAACTGGATTATTTCAATGTTGTAATCAAATAAATGGTTGTGTTATTTAGTCAAATTTATTCATTTTGCAAATTAATTTTAAGCGATAAACTCAAACAATTAATTTGACAATAAGTTTTTTTTACCAACGATGCAAATGGTTTAAAAAAATTATAACAATAAAATGCTGAATCAATTTTAGGTTAGGGTGATCTAAACAATTTTTATGATTTGTAATAATTAATTATTGGCTTACTCAAAATACATTAAAATAAATTTAATAGATTCGTTCAAAGAATTTTCAAAATAGATATTTTGAATATTTAATTTAGGGCAGCTATTACGATTAAAGCAAGAATGAATATTGTAGACCTCATAATTTAGATTGTAATGGGTGATATGTCTTGGTTAAAACCCAACCCAATACTTACTAACATCAAACTCCACCTTCTCAAGTCGTATAATGAGTAAGCCACTTACCTGAAATCAAATAAAAATGATATATTAGTATATGTTATTACAAAAAATATGAATTCATTTAATAACAGATCTATGCTATAAATATATTGATAGAAACAGGTGTGATTTGAATAGGTTATATTGGTAAGCCTTTGCAGCGAATATATATTTCAAACACGTACACTACATTTCTTTACTACAAATTGCTTCTCTTTGACACGATTATATCGTTATTTTAGTCCATGCATCGTTGGAAAAGTCCACTTGAATCAAAATTATTATCTGCCACAGAGAGGGCTTAATAAAAAAGTGTTATCCATTGTATAAAGAAAGTCCAAATGAAAGCGGCACGCTTTATAAAAACGAGCTAATTGTTTGAGTTAATTGAATGAAAAAAGTCTCTTATCAAATCATTAATCGTCGAGTGTCGACGTCCGTAAAACGAAAAAAAACTAAAATGGCTTTGAAAGTGGGACGTAGCTGGATGGATAAAGATCTGTCTTCTTGATAGCTGATACGGAGGGTTTGTTTAAAGTGAATAAGCCGGGATAAGAACCCATCGAGGGGGATACCAACCCTCGGACTGACATATTGCCCGAGACTACCGACCTCTCTACACTTCTCATGGGACTGCTGTTTGTACAAACATAATTGAAAAAGGTCATTTCAAATTGAGTGAACGTAATGTAAGTGTTTATTGAATCCTCTACCACTCTTGTCACCAATTCAATATTGGAATAATAAATACTAAAATATTCATATAATCTGATTTTGTCTAGTAAATACACAAGATAGTCTTGAAGACTTAGCAATTAAGCAATCCAATCCTGAATTTACCGTTAGTTATGATATTTTGTATAGATTGAAATAATATCCACCCTACAAGTGGTTGGAAAACTGAAGCCTATTAAATGGGGTTTGCATCCCCAAATAAAACAGATTTCGGGAGGATTAAATCGACTGTGGGATTACAAAACAAATAGATTGTTGATGCGATGACCGTCATCCAACAAACTACAGTCAATAAGGTACAATTTGAAATAATTATTTTATTTTTGTAATTTATAACTATTTTGTCCATAATATAATAATTGATGCAGCGTGAAGAAGAGGCTTAAACTACTCCCTAAGTTAAGCTTACTTAACAAAGTGTATGTGCAAGCGTCTAAAACTAATTTGTTTTGTGTTCAAGGGGTGAAATTTAAATTAGTTAAATATTTCCCAGTATGGCTGTTTGATAACTTAGGTTAGGTGTTATATTTCATGTAATTAGGTATTTTTAGATAGTATATGAAGGACAATAATAATAATTCAAGAAGGCATGCAAATGAAAGAGTAAAATTTGCTCGTCGCCGTCTAATGAAATGTGTGAGTCCCTTCACACCTGAAATATATGAGCCCTCATGAAAGGTATATTGAATTTTTTCCACCCTCATCTACAACTCTTGCCTTCTCAAAACAATTCGCTCGGAACAACTCCAGAGGGACTATTACCATAATACTTATTTGACCTCATTCAAATCACGTTTGGTAAAAGCTATTATTTGACCCGTACGTCATAGATTACATTTTAGCTATGGGTGAAAAAAAAGACTTTTTCATATAACATTGGAGTTTTTTTTTATAAGAATTCCATTAAAAAAAATTACAACCAAATGCGTCTAAAAATCATAATAATACACATGAAGTATTTTTTTTAATTGATTCGATCGGTTATCGATCGGAGATCCTGATCGATCATCTTGATTCAGATTTACTCTTATTTCCTGGGTTGTAAGGTAAATACTGATTATTAAGTCGGTAACCTGTGTAACTAGTAATAGTTAAGTTCACAGACAGACAAATAACACGTGTATCTAAACAAAACCTTCTAAAAAGCTCCATTAGAGAAGTCGGTTTTCGGGTCTTCCAAAGAACTGTTTTCACTTATTTAATAAAAAAAATAACTAGGCGTGTAAGATCCAAAGGTTTATGATATTCTCCAAAATATATAAAAGCTGATTGAAATTGAATCATTTTTTACGATCGTTAAATATACCTAGGTATGTATTTTTTCTATTTAAAATATATTAGAATTGATTAATGAAGCATCAAAGAAACATAATATAAAGTTTTGAACGTTGAAGAAAGGGAGATCTACACAAAATGTCAATCTTTGATGAAAATATATTATCTTTATCTTGAGTTTATAAATGTAAAAAAAGGATTTCTCTTTTTCTTTGTTAAAAAATATGCACAGTGTTCATAAATATATTGTTATCATATAAATTCAATGTATTTTTATGTAATGTTTATGAATGTAGTCTCAATTCAAATGAGTACAGTACGAGAAACTACGATTAGACTAATTATCATAAATTCATTTTGATATAATATTACGATTGATTCTTTCTACTTCATCTTATGAATTATACTTGGGTGTACAGAGTATATAAATATGTATTTTTACCTATAACTCACTACTACTAATGATAATTATATATAAAAAAAAATTTGATACGAGAGGTACCTAATATTAAATAATAAAAAGTATGAAAAAAACCTATTTATTTTAATAAATAATATGTGTATGTAAAAGTCTTGAAGGGTATAGAAACAATGACCCTCGTAGGCTTAGTCTAGACTAGTATTATAACATCCCCCTCGTGTAGTCATTATCCTTGTTGGTATAACATCACACCAGAACTAGTGTAAATCAACCACTAATGGGGATACCCACAAAAACCGACATACACTATCATCCAAAATCAAAAGATTAAGGTTCATATTACGGAGATGAATTATTTGTTTTGTTTCATGTTTTCTAATGACATTGTGATGTAGATCTGGTATCCGCATTGTGAATATTAAAAAGTGTATTATTTTTATTCGTGTATATGGGGATTTATTTGGGGTGCGGATCTAAAGCGGGTTGTATGAAGGTAACGGCTTATCTGGATTGCCACATAAAGAACAAGAAATTACACTATGCGTGAAACGCTACCCCCGCCTTTATCTACAACCCCCTACAACATGTAATTTTAGAAACAAGTAACTAAGTATTCATTCTTCTCAAATACCTATAATTGCAAAAAAAAATTCACGCTACAATTCGATTTTATTGGGATCATGTCCAAAACATTCGTTTCAATTCACTCTAATTTCCTATATTGTATTGTGAAATGGAAACTCCTTGTTAGTGATTTCAATAGTTATAAATATCATAAAACCAAATTACGGTATCTAGTAAAAAGCCTCTTGGGTATAAAGTGTATTGCACTTGTGATAAA
Organism: Agraylea sexmaculata; assembly: GCA_022606485.1. Lineage (NCBI taxonomy): Eukaryota > Metazoa > Arthropoda > Insecta > Trichoptera > Hydroptilidae > Agraylea > Agraylea sexmaculata. The sequence continues at coordinate 70,057 of JAGTTH010005313.1, forward strand.
ATAAAAATTAGTTGTTCTATTCCACAAAGCAAATATTGATTATAGAGGTTGGAATTGTATTAACTGAGTTTATTTTAGGGGGTATCGCATGAAGAAGTCAAAAAATATCTTATATTATTATTAAGAATTAAAAAATATATTAATATTGCTTTTGGAATCGAGTTCGGGTCGTGTGTATATTGTGTTTTTTAAATACGTAATAAATTTTTAATATTATTATTTTTTCCCCCTATACCCTACCACCCCTTAAAATACATTATTTTCAGTTAATTTTAGTTCTTCCTGTATATTATTTGAGTATATGCGTCTATACAAAAATTATTAATTTAATTAAAATGTTTAGACACGTTTTTATTACATTTTCTGAATAAATCGATAGTAATTATGAGTAATATGATGAATTTTTATAATATTTTTCTAACTGAGAGGTATCTAGGAGACAGATATCTAAAGGTTTGAATCCCGATGTAATGAATTAATTAAATACATCACATTTTTATTGATACATTATTTATCGTTTTTTGTAGCGGAAATTATTTGACATATAATATTATATTTTAATATTGAAACGGCTTTGTTTCCTTGAAGATAGGACTCTTTTCATGTCTATATAATATATAATTATATTCTTTTCAAATTATCTTGAATAGTCCAAGCCTGTGTTATGGGGGTTCTAGTGGTTAATGGATGTGCTTGGAACGTGTGTATGTGTATCCGATAAATTTGACGTAGTATAAAGAAAAAGATTTCCCCACGATCCCGCAGGATTACCCTCATTCATTTCCCGGATAAATGATGAAATATACTTACAATATCATAATTCCAAGACCGTCCAACGTGGCCGAAATGCCTATCTAAAATAATTTCATTTTGTACAAGCCCCAAAAACCAGAATCGCTTCACGGACCATATCTTTGGAATTTGGAAATAATTTATGCCCATATAAAAACATAATTTTTTCACATTTTTTATAAATTGGGCGTTAATTATAAATAACAAAATTCTCACAGTCCCTATTTGAAAGAAAAACACCAAAATATATTTTTATTTTGATTAAACAAGATTAACAAAATGATGTGAAAATAAATCAATGTATTCATAAGTAAATCTTTCAATCAGTAAATACCGAAAGTGTAAACTTCAATTTCTCGACATGTTCCATCAATTTGTTTTGACAAGTGAGATTATCTTTGAAAGTATTTTTTAAATATCAACATAATATTTACCATCTTTCGACAGATTCAATAGTAAATTTATATAGTAATTGAATTGAAAATGGGTAATTTAATACTCAGTTTTAAAGGTTTAAATTAAATTACAATTGATTAATGTCTTGGTGCATTACAGTTAGCGAGATTGGGTTAAGTTTCAGGATTGAAGCTCAGCTTTTTATGAAATTTGTTCAGACATACTCGATTTTACTAAAAAAAATAGATAATATATCAATGAGTTGGTCAATATTAGGTGCATGTATATATTATGTGATAATTTAATAAATCATATTTATTTTGGATAATCCTTCGAGAGGCGACCGGTCGTTAGGATTTTTTGTTTGCGTCTCATCACTGGGCGTTTGACGTTGACAGTGTCGTTGGACGATTAATCACAACCACTCCCATACGAAACCACCCCCTAACACCCCTACAACCACCCCCTCAATATTTGCTACCGTTATACCTTAATTCATTAAACACATCGCCATATCACAATCACACCATGACTCAGATATATCAAACGATTTGTTACCGTCAGATAAAATTCTTACCATACACAATGTGAAAAATATATTTTCAATTAAAGCAGTTATACATATATAGTAAAACAAAGAGTGTATTGTAGCGTATTGAGCCGATTATCCACGTGCATGGATGAAAATAATGCCATAGAAAATGACAATACACACCTTCAGGGTTACCGAGAAAATTAGATATGATCTGAAAATCAGTCGTAAACATGCTATTGTCTCACAGATGACATTGTTGATTGTGTCAACCGTTTTAAAATTACACGATTTTCCTCATACGCCAAGTGCTTGGTATAAAATGGACAAGTAAAATATACTCGAGTACAGTTTATCACTTATCGAAGCAATGAAGCCTATGTTTTGCTTAGTGGTCTATGCACTTTTCATAGTTTCGAAAGTGCAATGTGGAGAATGGTGGCAGGAGAGTATTTTCTATCAGATCTATCCCAGGTCCTTTAAAGATAGTGATGGGGATGGAATAGGCGATTTAAGAGGTTAGTCACTAAATGTGGTGTTTTATTTGGATGGATATTATTATATGGCTGGGCTATTATTGATAATATATATAAACTTCACCACACGGATTTAAAATGTAGGGTTTGTCTACGCCTCAATCTTGAAATAATCTAGGTCAGATTATATAGATTTTCTGATGGTGGATTTATATAATATTTGCGGTGTTTTATACTACTGTATGACATTTTAAAAATAGTTATTGAATCTAAAAGATCAGATTAGTCTGTGAGTTTTATTATGCAAGAGATGTTCTAGGTTGAATCACAATGATATTGTCTGAAATTGATACGTGAAAAACATTTTTGGGTCAAAAACTTGAACATGTGAGAGATAACTTGTTTGAAACACATGTTTTTGAAATTTTCTCCCGGTTAAGTTGTGAAACTTTTACAGGAATAACGGCAAACTTGGGGCATTTCGTCGAAGCCGGTGTTGGGGCAGTGTGGCTTTCTCCCATATTCCAATCTCCCATGGTGGACTTTGGATATGACATTAGCAATTTCAGAGAAATCAACAAAGAATATGGATCCATGGAAGACTTCATCGATCTCACAACAAAGGCCAAAGAACTCGGTATAGAATGAATCTTAAAATATTTAAAATATGTAATTTTATATGATTTTTACAGGACTCAGAGTTATATTGGATTTCGTGCCCAACCATGTCAGTAACGAATCAGATTACTTCAAGCTGTCGTTAAACAAGACCGAAGGGTATGAGGACTTCTTCATTTGGGATGATGGTGTTTTGGACCCAAAAGATAACATCACCAGATTGCCACCGACCAATTGGGTAAAATAAAATATATAAAGGGCTAAGGGTGAATGTTATATTGTAGTGCAGTATAATGAAAATAATTATTAACATATAAATGAGCCGCTGCAGTGGTCCAACCGCATTTATGACAACTTTTGGTAAATGAAGATTTTGCGTTTAAGCTTAATAAGAAAACATACCAACAGAATCGTGTTATTTTTTTCTATTCCAAACTAGAAGATGTTAAAAAACACCATACTTTTCCCATAGATGGAGAACGGCCTAATGAAACCCAAGAATGGTCTATCTCAAAATTGAGAAATTTTAAGTTGAACCACTTTCCCTCCAAGTGCGCAGCGGCTTAAATGTTTAAATGAAATAATTTTTATAAATCGTATTAATCAAATTAAAAATATATCCCACAACAACAGCATAATATTAATCCATATTATGTAACTATTTATAGTTTTAATTAAAATAGCTCATACTGAGAATTAGATAAATGACTGGTACATCTTATCATTAAAATGACAGCAATATTACGAGTAAGAAATAATTAATTATTTATAATATAAGTAGTAGATGTAGGATGTAAGTAGTATTTTATAGAAATCAGTTGAATTAGATCAAATCAGAAAGCATTAAAACGTACCGAATTTTCGCTTATATTTTAAGGGATAAAAATGGGAATACGATGATATATTTTGATTTTAGAATAAAACATTTATACTTATATAATTTGTATGTTTATTAAATATTCGAAATTTTATAAAAGGTCAGTCAATTTGAAGGAAGTGCTTGGGAATGGAGGGAAGAGAGGCAACAGTATTACCTCCATCAGTTTTCCATTCAACAGCCTGACTTGAACTACAGGAACCCTCTGGTCGTTCAGGAGATGAATAGTGTAATGACATTTTGGTTGGACAGAGGAGCCGACGGTTTCAGGATTGACGCTGTTCCTTATCTCATAGAAGCAGAGAAGGATCAATCTACTGGAAAATATCCAGACGACCCCTTAAGCGACGACCCTAGATTTAGCCCTGGTCAACTTGGTTACACCCTCCCTTACAACACTAAGGATCTTGAAGCTTCATATGATATTATATACCAATGGAGAGATCTTTTAGACAATTACGGCAACAAAGATGGACATTATAGGTTGAATTGTTTTATATCGATATGGACACATATTAAAATAATATATTTATAGGGTGATGATGACGGAAGGATATGCCAATATAACCAAGACTGTGGAGTACTACGGCAACCAATCAATTAATGGAAGTAATATACCATTCAACTTTGGCTTTATAACAGATGTCAATAAAAACTCGAGCGCTTCAGATTTTGTAAATTCTGCTCTCAAATGGCTCACCTACATGCCTCAATATAAATCGCCAAATTGGGTGGTGAGTTTTGTTTAGTAATAAATTTTTTATACCCCTTGATTCAATATGGTATTTTTTCCAGCTCGGTAACCACGACAACAGCAGGATGGCTTCAAGGTTTGGTTCAAAAAAAGTTGATGGATTGAATATGTTAGATTTACTACTCCCAGGAGTTGCAATCACTTATCAAGGAGATGAAATTGGCATGGAAGATGGTTTTGTTAGCTACGAAGACACTGTAGATATTCAAGCTTGTAATGTGGGCGAAGATAGATATTTGGAATACTCAAGGTGTGTTTTAATAGTATAAAAAATAATGCTAATATTTAATTTACAATGATTTTTACAATGAGAGATCCAGCTCGCACCCCGTTTCATTGGAATAATTCAACAAACGCCGGATTTTCAACAGCTCCTAAAACTTGGCTTCCTGTCGCTGAAAATTACAGAACCCTCAACTTAGAGCAGCAAAAAATTGACCAGAGAAGCCATTTCAAAGTTTATCAACAGCTTGCCAATTTGAGAAAATCACCCACCACCCTCAAGGGAGATTGGACTATCAGAGCGTTGAATGAAAATATTTTAACCGTTATCAGGTAAAAAATAGTAATCTTGTAAATAAATACCCGGAACTAATCAACTTATTTTTTAAGGTCTTTGGAAGGACAAGAAAGCATCACTTTGGTCTTTAACGTGGGCGAAAGCGATGATGTTGCAGACTTATCTGAATTTAAAGAACTACCTTTCAATCTACAAGTCGAAATTGCCAGTATTGATTCAACGAGAAAGCAAAAGTAATATTTTTAATATTCAAAATGCATTCATAATTTACTGTATTATTGATATATTTTTTATTTTAGTGATAGCGTGGAGAAAAAATCGATTGCTTTGAAAATTGGAGAAGCACTAGTCTTGACTTCCCCACCTGTAAACTTAAACTGTCCTAAATAATAAAATTATGAATCTTATTTATGCAAAGATTATTATTATTAACAAGAAGTATATGGATTGAATCTTTATTTGTTTTATTTAATACATCCATTAGTGATATTCTGAAAGGTGTTGCAATGCATTCAACACAACACTAAACTTTACTACAATATTACTGCATCAAACTGTAGTACTGGTGTAATGCATATTTTGAAATATTATATCTATACATGAGCACGAACCACGTGAATATAGTAAATAGAAACTTTGGAATTGAATAAATTTTATATGAAAAATATTAATATGAGCGTGCAAGAATTATAGCAATCAGCATAAAAGGGGAGAATCTGGATTTGCCACTATTTTTCAGATTCCGGATTCATCAATCCACTTCAGAAAGAAAGGCAAGAAAGACGATCCTGTCGGAAGATTTCCTTCCGAATCCGTTTGCCGTAGTAAAAATTCCCATTAACAGTTTGACAGGTTGAAAAAATAATTTCTCATAAAAATACTTTAAAAACATTACCCGCGATGAGATTAAAATAATCCATTAAACATAATTTGTCACAAAAAAATTATTTTTAGAGTGTAAAAATCATGA